>JAZHYW010041030.1:0-107321 GCA_037355805.1 Ixodes ricinus | reverse complement strand
CACTGACACCCCAAAGGTCGTATATTTTTTTATTGTCTAAAACGACGCAAGTTGTAGTCATAAACACGCAAAAAAAACCGCATCGCGAAAAAAAAATTTCCCGCGCGCGCGCGCGCCTTTTATTTTTGGCGTTTAAATCTCCCGCCGCTACCTCCTTGCTTCTTATGATCGATGACGTCAAAAATCAGGAAATTTAGAAGCTTTGTAGGCGACATTTCTATAACATTTAATAATGGCAATCGTAAAACATGTTTTTTAACGCAATTGCGAACGCACTACGGCCCTTCTTTTTGAAATACCAAAAATCAGAGTTCGGTGAGATGTCCCTTCCTAGATTTGTGTCCTCTCTTTGGCGGCGCTCGAGCAGATCGGCGTGTCGGCGAAGAAACCGGTTTTTCCCGCGCCGGCTCCCTTCTATCCCGCCAGCTCGCCTCCTCCTCGCATCGGGTCAGCGGAGGTCCGAGAGAAAGTCGAGTCGCAGGAGACCGCAAAATTTGACTGACTGCACTGCCGGGGACCGCGCGGGAACTTCAAATTCAGCATTTGGAAATTGTTTTTTTAATTCACAAATACTGAATTCCCAAGCTTCGAATTTCGAGGGTAATGTCCCGGCACCGTTTTCAATCGTTTCGGATAATAAAAAAGATATGATTTTGATGTGTCAGTGCCCCTTTAAGTAGCTCGTTTCTCAGAAAATCCGGCGTCGACGTCGGTGTCGGTAAGACGGAAAAATCCTGACTGGTCTATCGTGTCATGACTTCACAGCCACATGACCTCGAGCGGGAATTTCAAACAACCCACAACGCTCACGTGAAACTTGCAGTCACGCGCGGAATGAAGGTGATTGAAATATGACATGTAATGCGAACTAAATGTTGCCGCATGTCTCAAATGATTTCACTTTATAAAATAATTCATTTGCTTTAAAGTAAAAATTGTAAGAATATTACGCGGAGGCCACGCAGATAGGATTGCACGGCTTGGGAATGAACGGGGTTTACATGTTCAGCTCTCGCGTTCCAACTTTAAAGGCGAAGCTTAAGCGTCCTCCTGTATTCTTACGATTACGTTACGTTACGAACGTTTACGTACAAGTCACCGGGACATCTGCCTTCATATTAAGCGTGGCCACAAATTCACGTAGCCTGGCACGCGACATTTGAAACGCAAATGTTTTCGTGACTTATAGATAACGTAAGAAACGGTGCTGTGTGATCCATGGTCTTTACTTCTAGCTTTACTAACCCAATTAGTGACACAAGAATGGTCCTGCTCAAGGAGGGAGGAGGAGCAAACTTCGGCGTAGAAGGCACAAAGTCCTGGGTCGCGGAGACACGGAAATACTTCAGCTACTGGCGAATACGAGCTTACGCTACCGGCGCCTACGCGAACGGAGCTTACGCAACCACCGCTTGCGTGACCTTGATTACGCGACATTGCAGTTCAGCCACGGGCAGTACGTGAACTTGTACGCGACACACTCCGTGGCCGACACATGACGCGCGAGCTTGCACTTCAGGCACGGGCTTTACGTGATTTTGAGGACATGACCTTGAGCGTGGTTGGGCCTTTAGAGGGTAACTGCAAAGAAAAAAGTGTATTTTTAAACAGCCTAATTGGGGCAAGCATGTCACAAAACAATTTTTCCGCCAAAAACAAAATCTTTTACAGCAATATTTATTGCGCGAGACTCATTTTAGTTTGCGGCTATATCGTCCGTTTTAAATCGCGCGCCACAAAATTGGTATTATACGTCACGGAGTAGCTGCTATACGTCATGGAGTGACGTAGAACAGCCATGCCGCGCGCGTCGAAAGAGCGGGAGTTTCAAATGTGGAGAAGTTGTGACTCCAACTAAATTACGTCATGTGGCGTAAATATTGCTAGAAAAAAATTGTTTTCTAGCAATCGTCGTCGTCACCGTGCAACGATATCCGCTTAAAATGATTTTCACTTTACACGAGCTTACTGGCACTAGTGGGACCCAAATACACTCGCACGAAACGCCACTGACCAAGAAACTCCTTTGTTGCGCGTTGTAATATTAAGAACAAAAAGCGAGCGGTTTTTTTCTTTTTTTTATTCTTTCCTTTGGATAATTTTATGACGTAGCTGGGGGATCGCAGTATCCCCCAGTGACGATATTTGAATAGGCTCATAGATTGAACCCGAGCATTGCGTGAGCACTCGATTTGGGCTCGTCACAATGTCTGGAACTTAGCACGTGTCATGTGCTTTACCAACCCCAGCATGTAGCTATGATTAACACTGGCGGCATTTAATCGGCTCCAGATCACGTGGCCGCTCGTTCTGGCTGCAACTCAAAAAAGTACACGCTGTTCGCTTTTTTTAAATTTTGTTATGCGGCTTCTATTACCTGTAGGAAAAGCGAACGCATGTTTCAAAGGTCATTAACATCAGCGATTCGTTCTAAACGATATTTGCGCAAAGTACAAAAAATGTTGCATCACCCCTTTAGAGCTACCGCTTTAAAAACAACGACGACCTAGTCCAACGAAGACCACGAATACACTGAGACAAGTTGCTTCGGGTACTGGGAACGGGTCCCATTTAATATTTTCAGAAATTGCTGGCAACTTTTCAATCCGGTAAGGGTAAGTTCTCAACAAACCGGTAACCGGTCCGAACCGCATTTGGGTGGAAACCAAGCGCGCCGCGATGAGTAGTTTTGTCGTACAGTGAGAAAAACAAGGTTCTCTTCTTTCCCAAACACCAAAACACACGACATTGTACGTTCTGCAACTTTAACAACTTATCTAATCTGTACGATTCAATGTTCGAGAACACTTGTACAGCTTCGCGAACGTTATACCTTGACCCTAAACGTATTTGTGACTATAATTACTCTTTTTCCTTTGATCAGGATTCGTCCTTTGGCGTTCTTATTGGCTCATGCCGCAACGTGATTGGTTGCGGTAGCAGCCACCGCTGGTAGTTTGGAAACCAGAAGGTGTTATCGGAATCTTCGATCCACTTCGGAAATTGTGAAATGATTCACAGATTATGCACAACCACCATTATTTGGTCCCATCGCTTCCGGCGTGAAGCCCGTGATTGGTTGCGAGTTCGCGTCGAGCTCTGCGGCACTCGTGTGGGATGCGTTTCGATCCGAGAACACTTTAAATACTGACGAGGTTCTCACGTCCAATGCGTGTTGAGAGTGCATGACCAACTAATGCCGGCCGCATGTAATCTATGCATCATTTCAAAATTTTGAAAAGGGTCTATTAGCCCCCGCCCAGGTCGCGGTGACGCGTCATTTCGATGGAAGTGTTTCTCCGTAATGCAAGTGTCTTTGGCTCTGTACAAGGATTCAGCGGCTCAGCTTTCATTATTTGCGCCAATATTCTAAAACAATATCACGTTTCCTTCTCCTTCCTTCTCTCAGGAATCACTTTTCATACTCCCCCCCCCCCCCCGCCAGCGCAATATTAAATGCTCTGCGAGTGATAACATCTACTGGAGACAATGCCCAACCTTGCGCTCCATTACCTTACTCTTTTTCCAGAGAAACACTGGGTTTGTTGGAGACCAAGTCGTAAAAACTTATTCGAAGGTTATTTTGTTTGAGGTCAATACAAAATGACTGGTGCTTGGTTAGACTGATCAATTAGAGTCATAACAAAATTTCGGCTTACATTAATTTTTTTTTTTGTGAATTTATGTGTCACCACAAATTTGAATTGGCTCAGTCGGAGTGAAGAGGCGAAACCAGAGAACACTCACTAATCAATAATGGGGCCTCGGGTGGTAGGTTCTGCCATCACATTAAACTTCGGCGGAAATGATTTGACTTGAAGTGTATCGAGTCTTATCTGTATTTATTTTGTTTTCAAATCCTCTGTTATTTTAACAAGCCTAAGAAAGCGAAGAGGCACTCCTTGCATTGTTCTTTGATATTTTTCGATGGTGTTGGACCTAGTCTTGCACCAAATCTCAAGCAGGGTGATATATTGACACTTTAGCCAATCTAAAAAGGAATTCTTATGGCTCGAAATGCTCCTCAAAGGCTCCCATGTCACTGCAACTTTGTCATTGTGTAATCGTGTAATAATAAAAAGATAATTAGCGAAGGCTCACACAAAAATGAAGTTAAAAAGTATAAAAATCCGTATCCCATCCTAGAAAAAGTAATCCCACGTTAATATCTGCAAGGGTCAGACTCGAGAAATACATTTTATTCGGTGGTTGTGCGAAGAAAAAAGGTGATTAAGCTCGTATCTAGCAAATCGCATTTCTACTACCTCAACGCAAAACTCGGAGAGAAGAAGTGCTTGACTCGAACAAGACAAATGAGCCCCGGCGGGCCGCGTTTTCCGTCTTTACCCACGGGGCACCTGATATAACGGTCATCGGGTAAACATAACACTGAGGAAGCGGCACGAACGCTCGGCGATACGCCGAGGCGTCCGCCGACTCCACAGTGCGCGCACGCCGGTATAATGACGGATGACTTTTGCCTCAGGCACCCGTGTACTCAGTCGCGACTTTCGAGTCGTCGCCGATGCTAGTGTACACACCTCACGCCCGGGGATAATTTCTCCGCCGCGAGCGTGGAAGGACGAATGAACGTTCGAGGACGCCGCCAGAGATTTTAGCCCCTCGCCGCACTCCTTCACCCTTTGAATCGGAAGGGGCATATCTCTCAAGTACGCAGTCCGCAAACGGCATTCGCCCGTCCGGCAGCAGGCTGCGAGTGGTCTGGAACAGTGTGGAAAAGAGAGGGAAATCTCCCCGCTTATCCTGCGTCGGTGACGTGGGGCGCCGCTGTATATCGCTCAGCTGCAGAGCACGATGAGCGGCTATCTGGAGGACCTGTCGGATAGCCAACGGGCAGCCCTCGACCGGGTACGTATGTACGCTGCTTTCTCATCCATATGGAAAGTGCGAGTTCGCTTCCGCTCGCTGGAGGCTCTCAACTCCATAATAGCCGAAGTTTTGTTGTTGTTGTTGTTTTCTTTTTTTTACAGCTTTAATCGATCACTGGGTAATTTGTCAAGTGGTGTGAAAAAACGGAATCGTCTTTTTTCCCTCCCCCCGCCCCCTCTTTTTAACCCCGTTTAGATTTTCAGAAGACTGTTTACACCTTTTATTTATTTTCACGCCGAGGTGTAAAGGATTCTGAGATTGGAGGCCTTGAAGTCGCAGTCACACTCACTGCCAATAACATCACGCAAAAGACACGCGCTGTTGGCTGGATAAATGATGAGATCATTATTGCGAACGTGCCTCAAGCATACGCATGCTTTCAATACGTCTGAAGACTATTGCGTGACCAATGTGAGAGGAGGACCGTCGTACGGGAAAGAAACCCGTCTCAGACACTAGGGAGTTTTAGGGAACCGTTTTTGCACACCCGATACGGTATACGATGGACCCACCGGTACGAACTGCGCATATGCGAGTCTTCTGTGGTTAGCGCATGCGCACTTTGAACCGGATGGCTCATCGTACCGTATCGTTTGTGCCAAAAACGGTTCCCTAAAAGTCTCTATTGTCTCCAGAAATTCTTTGGCATGACTGTATGATAGCGGTGTGGGCGCGCCTTTAGAGAATCGGCGAACCATCGCATCCAAAGGGGCTATACTCCGCGCAGAGTCGGGATTGCGAACTTATATTCAGTCTATAATGTATAATTCGAGGCATGCGAACTTTGAGCTGGAAAAAAAGGTATTCGAGACACTTTACTGGCGTGCTTCATACCAAAGCGACCTTGAAGGCGAGAACGTATACTTTCAATTCCTTACAACCCTCGCGCCGTAATCGCCTACAAGAGAAACGATTTTTTTTTTTTTTAACTACACATGCCCCGTCAGGCTATAGATGCGTAAATAAGGATCCTTGAGACGGAAAAACCGCGGTTGGCAAGGTTTCATCGTCGTTCAAGCTAAGCGCTTCCAGAATGAATTTTGGTTACACATACCACAGGCGTCAATAATCTTTGCCAGTCGTGCATCGTATACTTATACGTTTTTTTATTATATTTTATGTGTGCATGTTTTTTTGTTTTGTTTTGTTTTTCTGCAAAGATTGCCGAGACATTTTGCTTCTTTAGAGCTTGAAAAGCCACTGCAGTTCGTGATGACGAGAGAGCGGCCTTTCCGACTCTTGCCCCATTTTTTAACTACTCTTCTAGGACATGTGCTAAGTGTTTTTGACGCGTCCACAAAGTATATAGTAACGTGACGCGTCCAAAGAGTAGTTGACGGTGGCATGTTTTTCAGCTGAATCGAGTTCTTTCGCATCGTGATCGACTCCGTTTGCCACGGTATAGTCGGCGAGACACCGGAGCCTCGTATGGTAGCCGATTTTCATACATATCGGCGTTCCCGTCGGCGATCAAAAAAATGGCCCAGTAGGTGCATGTCGGGGCGACTCCAATCAGAAACAAACAGGAGCAAGCGCGTGCGTTTATGGGGCCCAAATACGTCCCCGATCATACTTGCTGAGCTCTGTCGCCGGCGCGGAGCCACTCACTGTGCTTCAGAGTGTCCCCGACTCCAAAAACGACGCCGATAACTGAGTGTCCGCGTGTAAACAAATGGCAGATGCGGCTGGCGGTCGCCATTTATCAACATAGCAGAACACGGAAATGGGGTTCGCATAGCAACGTCTACCGCAAACCGTCTGAGGTCAGCCAGGCCCCAAAGGCCATGCCTTCGTGCCTGACCAATCCCCCCAAGAAGACAAGGCCGGCGACTTTCTTCCTCACCCCCAAACGTCATCATATAGTGGATCCACGCAGGGCCGCCTAGCTTACGTCAGCGTCGCCCGCGGCGCGTCTTACAGTGTCTCGAAATGAGCGCGATGTTACAATGCGGTGATGCCAAGACGGAGCCGTATATGTAGAGGGTTTGGTCATTATTTGGTGAGAATAGCGCGAAAATAAGGGCACGTCATTGCCCGAAAATGTTTCGATCACCTTGGGCGCGATGATTGACAGCTCTTGTGACTAACAACTTCCCACAAATATTCTCCTAGTGGAAGCAGTGAGTTTTGCAAATACCTTCCAAACACAATTTCTAGGTAAAGGTGCATTCAAGTATTTGATTTAATCCCGCAAGTGTTCAAATTCTTCGTAACTGAAAGGGCGAACGCACGTGACGTTGTCGTCAAGGCGGCCTTCAGAACGTACTCAATCTTTCTCTTGATTTGCCGCTGCCTGGTAAAACTGCGGATTCGGTTTCGTTCATGTTTAAGGAAATGTTTCTCGTCAGTGTCACCTTTCCTGGCTCAGTAAACGCGCTCAGCACCTTAAACTCCCCTCTTCCGCCAATCTCTCACAGTTACACATTCATCTACTTCCAACCTCATCCAAAAGCCAAAAACAAAATCAATTTGCAACGCGTTACGCGATTTCTTCAAGGGCACTCCAACTCATTCTTACTTCGCAAGTTCATCACTATGGGAAACATGCTGCGCTGGCGGCGCAGCGCCGCTTTCGCCGCTCCAGCCCGGCTCCCGCAGGCTCGTGCCATTGACCAGACTCTCTTATACGGCTCTGCACCAAGACGGACGCGTCTGCAGTCTTGCGGCGACTCTCGTCGACCTTCAGCATGCTTGCCCCTGGGGCTACTTTGGGATCCATTAACAATGACGTCATGCACATGGCCTCGCATTCTAGGTGGTACTGGCCTGGCAGGTCATGTTATCTCACTCCATTCCTATGAAGTGGGATCGGACATATACGGAGAGTATACGTGATCAACGAATGTGCACCCGCAGAATAAACAACTCAGCCTTCGCCCTTGCTGCCCAATCATTACGAGGAAATTGGTCGCTCTGCCTGCGTTCTTGCCTCCTTCTTGCACGCAACCGAGAAGTGAGCACTTTCCTGTTATCACGCGTTTCAAAGCACGTATCGAGCCTTGCAACAGAAGGTGCAGACACGGGTATTTATTTATTTATTTATTTATTTATTTATTGAAATACCTTAAAGGTCCTTCTGGGAAGGACATTACATAAGGGGGGATAAGTACATCATATATGAAACACACAAAAAATAATAAAAAAAACATGCACAGCAGTGCAAACATACAAGAAATCGGATATCAAACAACAAAATCTTGCACAGCAGTGCAAACATACAAGAAATCGTAAGTCATACAATACCTAAATGGCTGCTGATAAGAGAACGAAAACTATCAGGGTTAATCTCGGTGACGATGCGCTCTGTTAGATCATTCCACCACACTGCTGTTTTGGGAAAGAAGGAATACAAAAAGAAGAAGTGCGGCAGGTGAAACGGTCAATCTTACATGAGTGATTAAGACGAGGTGAAATGAAATGCGACTGTGTTAGCGTGTCTTGACTGAGAGAAGGGTGCATAGTAAATACGATGAAAAATGCATAAGCAAGAAAGCTTGCGTCTTAAGGCCAGTTCTGGAAGGTCGGCTTTTTGTTTTAATAAGGTGACGCTGGAATGTCGAGAATACAATATGTTGTAGCTACTGTGTTTAGAAGTTTCTATCTCAATTTTGAGTTTAAGTATATTATCTCTGCTTCATAATTCGGTAAAATATTTATTTATTTTATGAGCTTTATATGGCTCTTAGCATGCAGTGTAAGGAAGGGGAAATTTTCTGTAATATGTGTGTACACCTTCTACCATTAAAAAAAAAAAAACTGTCAGGCACACTTCAACCAATTCGTGAAAAAAAATTAAACACGGCTTACAAGTAAAGCCGGGTTTCATTATACGATAAAAATATTCAGTTCTATCTATACTTCGTTTCACCTTCCGTCCAGACGCAGCCGATGCTACGAGATTATATGACGAATCAGACATCGTCAAAAGGGCACCATCATGGTGTTCGTAATGTTTCTGTCTGTGTTTTGCATCGCTGAACCAATCATAAACAGAACAAGCCAAGTGATTTGCACTTTTGACGCTGCTGGATTGGTCCCTGGACGGAAGGTGAAACGAAGTATAGCATGTTAAAGACCCGAAACTAAACAACAAAAAAGAGAACGGAAAAAACAAAAGTCGGTTTTCAGAATGCTGGAAGTTCGCCAGCTCCCATGCATGTGCTTTGTCATTTCTATCATGCACATATTATCTTTATTTATAGGCGTAAACATGAGCGCGTTGTCCAGAAGAACGCTTCAGGTTGTGCTAGCATGCACGCTCAATTGATGTCTGCACTTTCCCGTCCGGTGCTGTTGTTAGTGTGTCCACAAAAAAAAAAAAAACACGGAAGTTTTGAGTAATTTGCATACGTCTTGTATAATAAAAACGTCCCTGGTTTTCGTGTGAGAGCAACCGGTTTCGAACAGATCGGTAGACTATCGATCGGACTACGGTCTTTATATCTTACAGAACCTTGACTAAATCGCGAAGGCTATTTCCGCCACACTTACAAGGTTTACCGCAGCGAAAGACGTTGCGCGTTTTGAAATGGTTAGATGGCTGGTGTAGCAAAGCAATCGGTGAAAGCCTTGTCGCGGTACGACTGTAGAGCCGGTTCAGACACTTGCGTTTGAGTGCGTTTGACTGCGTTGCGGCGAGAACCGAAAGCGACTCACTGGCACATATGTGCTTCGTATGAAGCGTGGAATCCAATTCAAGGAATCTTCTTGGCACGCGATATAAGCAGCAGGGATATCTTGGTGTCTCGCTGCCGCAACGCAGTCAAACGCAGTCAAACGCAACTGTGTGAACCGGGCTATAGACTCAAGCCCGGTTCACACAATTGCGTTTCACTGCGTTTGACTGCGTTGCGGCAGCGAGACACCAGGACATCCCTGCTGCTTATATCGCGTGCCAAGAAGATTCCTTGAATTGGATTCCACGCTTCATACGAAGCACAGATGTGCCGGTGACTGGCTTTCGGTTCTCGCCGCAACGCAGTCAAACGCACTCAAACGCAAGTGTCTGAACCGGCCTTTAGAATCTTAAAGTTAGCGCTTCTGGATTAAAATCCATGTAGAGAGACAACGCTTCTTACCTGGAACCTATTATTTTTCACCTGCTTGCAAGCACGCATTAATTTTTGAAGGGGAGCTTTAAAGGGATGGTGAACAGCGCATCTCAGTGTCTATATTAAGCGGCGCACTATCTTCCCATGAGTCAGTAGCCGCCGGTGTGCGCGAGCATACGCAACGAAATGGACGCCATCATATCCCATCATATTCGAGCTTATTAAGCGTGAATGAAGGATATGATGACGTCAATTTCGTTGCGTCTGCTCGCGCTCACCAGGGGCTGATGACTCATGAAAAGATAGTGCGCCGCTTATTATAGACACTGAAATGTTCGGTTCACAATCCCTTTAAGGAGCTCGTGTCGCAGGAAAGCCTGCGTCGGTGACGGAAAGCAAAAATCCTGATTGGTCGATAAGGTCATGACATCACAGCCATATGACTTCGTGCGGGAATTTCAAACAACCCACAACGCTCAGGTGAAACGTGACGGCAAGCGTGAAATGAAAATGATTAAAAAAATTGCACGTAATGCGAATTAAAGGCCGCCGCATGTCTGAAATGATTTCACATTATGAAGTAATTCATTGGCCTTAAAAGGGCCGTGAAATGTTTTTTTTTTTTCAAAAATTCTGAGCTATATGTCCACTTGGAATGCTTGTCCTTTATTACATACCCCACGTTCATTCTTTTCATCGTCGGGATTCATTTACTGGCGTAAAAAATATAATTTCAGTTTTTCGGGGAGCTTCCCTCAGTTCTAGAAACACGTCACGATAAGTAACCAATAGCGAATTTCGTGGTATGCACAAGATGGCGACGTAGACCGGGCTCAATGGGCGCAGCCAGAGCGTCAGATATCCCTCCAACAGTGGCGCCGTAGTGACGTCGCGCACGCAGGTCTACGCGGCTGTGTTCCATATCTTACCCAAATGGATCCGAGTTACACCGGTGGGTTTTGTCACGCGACAACATAGGTTGAAAAACACTGGACGTGGGTTGGTTTCAGAACTCCAAGCTTCAAAACCCTTACCCTTGAGTGAGATCGAGTAAATTTTGTAACACGACCCGGATGACGTCTGATATCTTGCTCAGATAACTGTCAGATGGCCGACCTCCCTGGGCTCCAGCATCGCCTCTTATGGCGCGTTCACACTGGAAGCGGATCCGCAACCGCAAAGCGGATCCGCGCGTTCTGAGCCGCAAAGCGGCTGGGATCGAACGATTGGGCACGCTTTTACCAACCGCTTCGAGGCCGTATTCTCTGAACCGCTTTCGCGAACCGCGAAGCGGCAACCAATCGCAACGCAACACTGACGTGACGTGAGGTCGGTGGCTTTCGGGAGCAAGATGGCATCTGTGGCTTGTGAGGCGTCCAAGGCGCTGTAAACTGTAGCAATGCCGCAGACAAATCAACAAATAAACGTGAGGTTCCCGTCCGTAGCTTGAATCTGCCGCGAAAAGAATTGACCCGTTATCTTAAATGGGTTATGAAAAGAAAATTAAAGGGATAGATTATTTTTGAAATGATATGCTAATAGGCTACTTAGTATATACACCAAGTTACGCGATCTGTAGAGCTGGGTAATTGCAATAATCAATTACAAATTTTCATCATTTTCACCTGGCGACGAGGCAAAACTTCCCAAGTTAGTCACACCATGGTGTCCATAAACCACGTGATCATGAACGCTCTGTCATTCTAGGCACCCCCATGATTGCCCAAGCTATCCTCGCCCCGGTGCGACCAAAACCGTTCACGCGACTCGGCGACTAGAACGCTATTCTCGCTCTCGTCCCCGGCTCGTTGGTCTTCCACCTTGCATGCTTCTGCGAGATCCCGTTTGACGGTGACCACGGCGAGTTCGTCCGTAACTCGCCGTCGCTGGAGCTGGTCGCCAGCGGGCCACAGTCAAAAGGGACAGCTTTCAACATCTCTGGATAACAATCATTCTCATCGCTGCTGCGATCAGTGTCGAACACTTTGACAAAATGAGCGACGCTGTAGACATAGTCGTCACGGACCGCATGCTCGAAACGCGGAAGGTAAACGAGGAAGCTGAAGCCAAGAGAGCCAAATCTGTGAGTGCGTGCAAGGGGACAAGGTGGCTGGAGGCTGGTGACGTCACCAGCCTCACTCCAGCCACCTGGGTCTTATCGAATGGGGCGGATCCGAGAGACCCGCGTATAGATTTATCCACGAAACTATCCTGTCACTTTTAAAACAAATTTAGCAGGATCATAGGAACGTACCATGGGTCCTAGCAGTGTAGTTATCACGTATTGTATTTTTGGCGTGTCATAACCCATTTAACGGGATTCGCTCCGGTGATTTGTTTCGGGTAAGAGTGTGTTTATTATTCGGGGAGCCAAAGCGTGCCGCTGGCTGCCTTGTTAGTCGTTGGAACCGGCCCCTGATCGACCGAATTAACAGCTTTTGTACCCACTAAGACAGACGCGTGAACTACTAAAAGCGTTCAACACAGTGCATGACCACCTCGAAGGCCGACAGAGACGTCGTGATTCTAATTGCGCAGCCAACACACTACAGCGGAGCTGGCAGGGTACCTGCGCTAGCTCGACCTGTAACGTTTACTTCTGCCAAAAGGAAAAAGGGGACCTACTCAAGAAAAATTTCCCATAAAGTTCCGAGGCCACTAAGCACTTCTTATGAGTCGTGAATACGAAGGCATGAATGTCGTTCTTCCACTCCCTTAAGGCCCGTTCAAACTCTTGCGACCTCTTAAAACTGGGTTCCCTAAAACCTCTTACAACGAGAGGACAAACTGGCGCCATCTATTGCGTAGCAGTGTAAACTTGGTGGTCCGGCATATTTTCTATTTCTCTCGCGCATTATTCTTTCTTTCTTGGCTAGAAAAACTTTTGTCAACGTTATAAACGAGCCTTTCTTAAGGTATTACGCACATTTAACCTCGGAAAAACCCGCAAAACCTTCGCTCTTGTGAAATGCAGTTCCAGGGTCACCGCCTAGATGGCGCCAGCGTGCCAGTGTGTTCTCTCGTCCTAAGAAATTTTAAGAGGTTTCAACAAGTCTCGTCTCTCTTGGTTGTTCTTGGATGCAAGAGCGTGAACGGGCCTTTAGTTCGTCTGCGGTGTACTGACGTGGACGGCCACGTTTCGCTACCGCCGAGGTGTCGTCCACCGACGATATAGATACCTCAGGCGCCGCCATGTTCTTCGGCGCCGAGAGGACCAGAAACGGCCGCAGCCCCTCACCCCCCTCCGGCAACGCATGCACCTCCCCCTCCCCCCCTTCTCCTTGTGGCAACGCCTACCGCGGAGAGCGATGTCTGAGCGCGCGCTCTCGTGAAGCGGCCGCCAATGGCTATCTAGGAGCCGCTTCGCCCAGCCAATGAGAGAATGGGCATTTCTTTTGCGTTTTTCTTTTTCGGCTACAGACGTTACCGGCTCCGCTCCATGGGATAGCTAATGCTTTCGCATTAATGAAGTGTACGTACGTACCAGACGATGCATATAGCCAATCCATACGGCGTTTGATTTGAGCTTAATGTCAGACAAACAATAGACTCCATCAACACGCGAGTGACGAGAAGAGAGTCCGCCACCAAGTGACGACCGGCTAGCACCGTACACATTCCCCCGCATTATGGTCCAGCAGTAAGTGCTGTTTCAGTTCGCGCCTTTTAACCTACCAGTGCCGCTCACAACTCCCAACATGATAGAGCGAACAAGGCGGGGAGAAAACTGGCTCTCTATACCGAAATCGAGGTATGCTATTCATGAGAGAATGCTCCACTTCGAAGAAAGGGTCGCGGGCATGCTCTTCTGAATCAACAAGGTCGCCTAACCGGGCTCTGCTTGTGGGCGAAGTCGAGGGGAATCGCAGGCAAATTTTGCGTGTCCATGTCTCTTTTCGTTGCAAAGAGCTTGTGATGCGTGCGAACTGCTTGAAGAAACACTTTCAGAGTCCGAAAGCAGCAAGATGTTGGCTTTGGACCGAGGATTAAACTGGATTTTGGATTGTAAAAAAGGTTGCCAAACGCGTCTCCAAACATCACACTTGATCGCCAAGAAACCGCCAACCGCGTCTTGGTGTGTCTGAACAGGGTCACTCGTGGATCGCAACCGCTTCGCAAAGGCAGCTCAACCGCCAGTGTAAATGCGCCATTACAGCACTAGGTGGCTTCTGGGTTTCGAGTCGTATACGCCGGCAGTCCGTTACGTTAAACGAGAGAAACCGAGCTCTGCGTTTCCGTCTTTTATACTGGTCGCTTTGAACGTACGGAATTTTTCGGTGACCGCCTGAGCAATAAAAAAATATCCCCAGTAAGTTGATTTTTTTCAGCAATGTCATACCTCTGGGAGTATTTTGAACGGCTCACAGATCAATCTCTTAGTAAAAAGTAAACGTTTATGCCGTAATTATTTGAAAGCCAATAAATCAAGCCGCTCCAATGCGGTTCTAAGCCATGCGTTTGTTTCCCCGCACGGCACGTCGTAGCCAGTATTTCTATTGTAGTGTTATTGTTGTTTTTGTGCTGTTCTGCGGCTGCAATTTTCGTCTTGAGTTAATCTCCGTAGAGCGGATATTCACCCAGCTGGAAGTGATGCCTCACGGGCGGAGAAATCGCTTTTTCGATCAACTTGAATGCAGTCAAAGCCGCGACTTGCGGCAGGTGTTAGGTGTATGGAGCTACGCCGTGGCGAGCTTGAAAACCTCTAGCGCTCATCCCAGCGCGCCACTTGGAGGGCAGTTTCTCCAGGGACCGTAGTATATTTAAACAGCAAAATAAAAGATAGTTTTTTTTTCGATTTTACCTACCATTTTCCTTTAATGCTAAAATTCCAAACTGTAAATATACGTACTTTCCGTCATATTTTCATGGTGTTCAGTTCTTTCCCCAGAGCGCAATCGCTCTCGGGGAGGAGACAACGGACAGTCACATTGGCCACTGTACGATAGGAGCTACGCTTCAGACCAGCATTCCAACATGACTATCCGCACGTCGATCGATTGCAGCTAATCCCTCAAGTGGTCTTAAACTCTTCAATGTAAAGCGGAATGTCAACCTGCGACATCCCGCCCCCTCCGGTCACGGCCCGACCAGCGGCATCAATGCCCGACAGTTTACGTCATCTCATCTTGTTGTTACACCACTGATACGCGAACACAAGGTTAATCGCCGGTAATTCCAGTCTTCTGTTCACAACGCACAACACTGCCATCACGATGTTGCTGCTATGTAGCTGACACGCAGAAATACAGAGCCACGTTGATCGCCGGTTGGCACTCGGCATCGGAAAACAGAACCGAACTCAGCACAGAAGGCACCCAGGCTCCCGACAACAAAACCTGCTCTGTCCTGCACGCAGTTTCTGCGATCTCCATAACGTCGTCAACGTTGACACATCCACTGTGGACACATCGTTCCGCGTGGTCCGCAAGGTTCCGCGTGGGTTCCGCAACACGGAGATGGCCATCTTTGCCCAGTGTACATGGCGCTGCTGGCACTGCTCCGGAACTTCGCTGTTTCTAACGGCTTCGTTTGCTCGTTTGGTAAATGTAGTTGTAAAAACGTCAATTCAACACCAAAACTGAAAGCGCTGTGCACGTTTGGTCTGGGAGACGGAATTACAGGCGGCCTTCACTGCCGCTAAAGCTCAGTCAACCCAACAACTTTTATTAAACAACGTGCGCGACGTGCTCGACAAACGAAACCGAAATAAGATAAATCGGGGGGGGGGGGAGCTTTCTCCCGTTTGCCTGGAGAAAGAGAAAAACGTCTCGTTCCTCCCTTCTTCTCGTGTCCGCTTGGGGGCGCGTTAGTAGAAGGGAGGAAGATGCGCCGTTGTTACCTTTTTCCTCCATTTTTTTCTTAAACTGTATCACGTCGAGGTCGTCTTCCAAGAACAACCGTTTGAGCTGGCACTGCCTTCGCCTGGCAGACAGCCCTCTTACGTTCAGCGTAGCTATGCGCAGTGTAACCTCGAACTGTTTTATGGTTTCAAAAAAGTTAGGAGCTTATAACCTTGCGTCAACAGTCAGATACTCGCCACTGAGGGAGGTAACGGGGGAACCATCTTCCTGTGACAGTCGGTCTTCACGAGACCTGGGTGGCGAGCGGCTGCGTGTCGTATATCGTCATTTTTCCCGGCGAGCTTCCACTGATATGCCAGTCGTCGCGGCGCCAGCTCGCTGGCGGCAGCACCGTTTTGCACCCATGTCCTCCTGTCGCCACTTCGGAGTCATCGCATCCGAGGTCATTTCCTCTCTGGGGCTGTTCTCCGGCGCCACTTCCTTTTACTTGCACGTAGATGTCCTCTCCGCTGCCTCTCCTGCAACTGCTTTCAAACCTGCTGAGTGTTCGAAATCCCCCGTGGTGTCCTGGAACTTTGCGGTCAGCGTCTCGGCGAGTGCTAGTGAGCACAGTAGGCTCTTTTTTCTTTTTTTATTCACCAGGTTTCTCTTTGCATTTTTGCAAGCGGTGGCTGTCGGCGTCGAAGATACCGACGCCACAGACGCTTGCGTTGAGGGCGTTGCCACCTTGGTCCGCCTCTTGTTCGTCCATCACAAGCTCGTTTCTTTTCCTCGACTTGGTGTCCCCCTGCGACGCGAGCGTAGGATCGAACGCTGTCTTGGCGTTTGTGACCGTATCCATGGCGCTCACTACAGCAAGGCGCGCTGCATTCGTAGCAAATATGTCCAGACCGTTTGCACCGCAGGCACACTGGTGCACGTCCCGGAAGAGCCACAAGTACATGGCCACCAGTGAATCGAAGCTGGTGACGCAGGCTTTCCAGCGCTACACTTTCAAGAAAAAAGGGTGTAAAATGGTGTACCGTTACACCCTTTGTCCCATATAATACACCCCAAAACCCCATTTCGACGTACTGCGCCCTATAGGCGAACAGACGCCCCAAATTTTACGAGGGGCTTGATGACGGTGCGATATAACTTTTTAAATAGCTAAAGTACGTATCAAAGACCACATAAAGAAAACACCGAGTTTTTACAGTAAAGCCAACAAAAACCCGGATTATGTTTTGTTTTTTGTAGTCAGTAAAACATACATTAGCTATATTAATAAGTTGTACCACACGGCTATCAATCCCCTCGTAAAATGTCGGGCCGTCTGTTCGACTGTAGGGCGCTGTACGTCGAATTGAAGTTTTGGGGTGTAATATATGGGACAAAGGTGTAACAATACACCCTTTAGACCCTTTTTTCTGAGAGTGTATGCCTTCCTTCAATGACAGTGTCATCATTCTAAGAAATTGCATAAAATGAAGTTGAAGGGGCAAGAAGGAAGAAGATGATGCCACCAGTTGATAGTCAGTGCTGAGTCCCGTTTTGTTCTTCGTTCTTGTCGAGTTGCGCTGTTTTCACATCAAGGAGACAAAATGCACGCGTGTTTTTCCCGTAGGAATGCACACAGCGCCGCAAAAGTGCACTGGGCTGTCCGTTTTAGTTTCAAACCGGAAGTTTTATAGACACTGGCGCCAGGTGAATCTCTAGCGTACATTCTAATAACTCTATGTTTCTGGCTACCGCAGGATTTTGGACTAAATAAATAAACGACTCGTCTTGTCCTTGCGCGCCGAAGACGCCGGTCTTCGGCACTTTCAGTCTAAGCTTACTTTGCATTCTGAGTTGCCTTTATTTACGCAATGTTCAGAAACCCCGACGAACACGCGCCGCACATGCCAGCGTCGTTTTCCTGCTTGGCCGGGTCCTTGAGCGAATCGAACAAAACAAGCCCCCGCTTGAGTCAACGGAGTTGAACGCCGGCAGCAGCCTCACTCGTCGCGTGAGAAGTATTCTTAAACCTGCCTTGCAGCCCCGTTCAAGGACCTAACATTGCATAAACGCGTACGCTGGCCTGGCAACAAAAACAATTTCTTTGTTTTTACAGCGGTAGCCGTTAGTGCCCCTTTCCGGCGAAATCCGACGATGTCCGTACCGGTATTTGTCCGTACATCAAATCCCACCTGATGGCGGGAAGAGACTGTGCTCTGTGCTTCGCGACAAATTAATCACCCGTCCCTTTTATATTTCTGCTCGTCATGATCATCAGTACCAAGATGAGGTACCTATCGCTATCCAATCTACATTCTAATCATTGCTTCGTCGCACATCCCTTGACTGGAACCGCCTTCCCGGACCAATTGCGTCTATATATTGACTTTATGGGTCTGTTCTAACCAATCATTTTTTGTTTTTGAATGTGAATAACTTTACATTGCATTGTTTAGATCCCAACTTTGCTCTCCCTCTGTAATGCCTTCGGGTCCTGAGGGTAAAGCAGATGAATAAATAAATAAACAGCGTCGCCGCGTCCCATCGCCGTCGCCACTCGCACAAATAGGTCCTTTATGGCAAGAAGCGCCATAGCTCCCTCTCTCTCCTCCCGGACACCTTCCCCTCACGGCCGCCGCTTCGGAGTTCGGAACGGTTCTCTGGCGCGTATACTGTTTACATAAGGCCGAGTCGGCTATGCATAGGGCTCCGTGTCTTCGGTAAATACCGATAAACGCAGAAAATAAACCCGCGGGCCGTTTTTTTTCTTTCTTTTTTTTTTAATCGGGGAAAGTGGAAAAACTTTGAATTGAAGCTTTTTCTTCACTGACAAATACGTAAGCTTCCCGAAACAAAAAAAAAAGACTCCAACCACAATTTTATTATTTGTTTACCTCGAACACGGCAACACTAAACTGTCCGCGAGGCGACCTCTTCTGGAACCTGACCCCTCAACTCGTTTCCTTTATTTTATTGGTACCGGGACGTTTCCCAAGCATTCTGGGCACGAGCGCATCTTCTCTAAAGTTTAGGGAATTCCATTCCGTGTCCTATTTCTTGAGCATAACGCCCGATAAACAACGATTTCTCGTCCGACATCGGAAACTGACACCGAAAAACGCCGAATATGTTGGAATAAAATAAACCCTGAAAACATACCCCGATTTTTGGAAAACATAAACCCTGGCTATGCATGGTTCGGCGGATATTCGCTAAATACCGATAAACCTCGAAACGTAACCCCGCCGCCGGTCTTATCGAAATTGAGGAGAACCGCCAAACATCTCGAATTTAGGTTATTTTGGAATAAGAATTTCCAAAGCTTCATGAGACGAACCTGTTCATCTCCAACTTTATTTCGTGTTAACCTAAAACACTGCCCCCCCCCCCCCCCCCCAAAGGCTGATCTTTTATCGAGAAATAAAAATCTGATGTCAAGGAAGCGAATAGTGTTGTCCACGGGTACCTCAAGCGTGACCTCGAGTGTGCCAAGACATTCCTTAAAAGCGGTCAGGGTTTTGGCAGTTTCTGCTTCAGAAGCGTTTATGTCAGAAGCGATAAAAACTAAAACATCATCTACGCACCTAACAATAAAGTACAAACCGAGCGCGTTGGTAACAGGAATTAAACACGAGGAACATATCTTCCTCATGTTTAAGTACCTAAAAACTTTCTTTACCTTTGATCCCTGAAGCCGGCTGTTGAGAGTACTGTCAAGCTGTGCTAAAAATAAATCGCTTAGAACAGGCGCGATACACGAACCGATGCATTTATCCTGCTTTTGCAAGTAACACTGGCCTCCCCACTGAATAAAAGTTGTCCGAAGACAAAAACTGAGTAATTCTAAAAGCCGCTGCTTGAAATCCCTAACTCATATTGAAAGGCTACCACTCCAAACTTGTCGATGCACTCCCCTAGACACGACAGCAAGCCAGAGTGTGGGAGGGAGTAATAAAGGTCTTTTACATCAACCGAAAACGCCTTGAGAGCGTTTCCTTTTTGGGTTTTTACAAAGTCTAGAACTTCTTCAGAGCATGTGACGAGGAAAGGGTGGTAAACGTGTAGCATATTACGTTTCTCTTGAAGATATAGCGCGAATGAGTTTTGCCACGTGCCCCTAAGCAACAAGCACATTGACGAAAACAAAAATCTGCTAAAGTGCATCTTTCAAAAACGCACCAGTTGCCACTGTCAATCGCAGCTCACTCTGTGTGGTCGTCCTCAAATGTCCCCTTCTACGAGCGTGGGCAACACCCCCTGATAGCAAGGCCCAGACACGTAGCCAGGATTTTGTTCCGGGGGTCCCGCCCATGACAAAATGCTGTATGAAGGGGAGAGAGGAGAGGAGGCCCCAGCAAAATTGAAGATTTTGGGGGAGGGGGTAAACCCGGGCCCCCCCTCCCCCCCCCCCCCCCCCCCGCTGGCTACGTGCCTACGGCCGTATATAGTGCTCGATTTTCAGCGTCACCTGCAAGAGGCTAACGAGTGCCGCTACAGCGTCCGACTGGAACTTGAGTTCAGTCTATAAACGCATGAGTCCCAGCCGAAAGCCGACGCTGCGACCGTGACCAATCTCTTCCCGGGTTTGCCTCTTGTAAGTGACGCCGAAAATGCAACACTCTAGGACTTCCTATCTAGGAAGTGTTGACCCGGGCTGAGATATGCCTTTTTGCTGGTGGCGCGTGAAACGTTCTCGGCAGTCGACAGCAACGAAAGAAACCTGACCAGCGGTGTCGGTGTTTATCAGCCATGTGATATTTATCGTCCAAAGATAGCTTGTCGTTCGCCTTTCTAAGTATAGAGCCCAAAGTGTGCGCCGTATTTGTTTGAAACTCAACAATCTCGCTGAAGAATACTTGATAACGTTTTGCATAAAAAGGGTATGAATTGCGAACGATTTCAGCACCGGAATTTTTTTCTACCAACCAACTCCGGGAGCATGATTACTCGTTGAAGGCTACTGTGGGAGGAAATCTTCCTCTCCGTTGCAGGGAATGCATGTGCAGACCATTATTCGGTGAGACCAACGAATTGGGGATGAACAAAGACAAATTGACCCGCGAGGTATTGGAGGCCTTCTACATCCTGCGTGAGGACAGGAACAGTATTAGCGTTGAATCCGTAACGCTATCAAACAAGGAAAGTGAATTTCTTGAACAAACAATGAAGGGCCCACACGAGCCTGGATGAACTATACTTCGTTTCACCTTATGTTGTACCGCAGCGAAGGCTAGAAGCGCGAGCTCATAGCGTTGGCAGCCGCTCTTAAGTCACGAGAGCTTGTGCCGCCGAGATGTGCCCCAGAGCAAGGAGCTCGCGCTTGCAGCCTTTCCTGTGGTTTATCATAAGGTGAAAGAGAGTATAGCCGCTATCATTCATGGGGCTGTGGTAGATGCACGAGTCCGCGGCAGATTACTTGGGTTTTTTCTTTCTCTTTCTTTCTTGTCAGTAAACGTAGCTGTGAGTAGCGCTCTTTTCTGTCCTGTTTTTCTTCTCCCTACCTTGTGCGCTAAATACCTTGCTATGTTAGTCCACCAACTAGCCCAAATGTCAACTTTACGGTAGCAGACGCCTCCCACCCATGTATGTGCGGACTCCGTTGGCCGGCATTTCCTCCGGAAAAATATACGACAATTGCTTATAACTTTTGGATTATGTAACTACAAGTTCTGAAACACGGCCGTCTGCTCCAAACGGGAGAAGAGCGCTCCGCCACGCGTACGTTATTTTTACATTAAGGAAACCATGCTTCCCTTTTCTTCCTAACGCAAGATATGTTTACAATAAGTGCTATGGTAAGGGGATGTTTTTCCTTTAAGAGCATTAAAGCAACACGCGACTTGATAAAACGAAGGCAAACACGGAAAAGAACGCAGCATACGATGCGTGTAAAAGGCATCCAAACAGCATGTATACCAGCGACCACAGCAGCGGAGGAGCATCTGACATGCAACGCCATCTGTTGGGAGGAGCACACAGCAGGGCGCGACTAAAGCGGGCGCTGTGACGCTCCCGAGTGAAGTGGTCGTGAGTAAAAAGAGTTGGTCATGGCCAGAACAGAGGCTATTTATGGTTGATCCAAAAGGGCGCCTTATTCCGAGATTGGCAAAAGATCAGTCGGGGTTAAAAACACCCTTGCGCTTCCGTGCCTGAGAACCGCGCTGTTTCAATCCAATGCAATCATAAGAGCGAGGCACACTGTTACGTGATACTCTACTGCAGCTTGCTGGCGACACGCAACGGCAGGTGTTCTAGAGAAACATATTACCAGCCGCGCGCCGTGCGGACCGTGCGCTAGACAGGCTGTGAATCGCGTTTGGTTCGCAGAAAGCCTTTACCGACGCCCCAAATGGCAAAGCGACACAGGACATCGGCGACAGCGTCTTCCACAGGTAGCTATTCTGTAGGCAGGTCAGGATTACAGTAGGTCGTGGTAGCGATCAGCATGCTGCAAAGGGCTGGATGAATTTGAATTTTATGCACAAGTACCGCCAAGCTGGTGCATGCTGGGACGTACTTCAGCCAACAATTGAGAAGCTAGTTTATCGTGGCGGCGCGGCGCTGCCATTTCCAATAGACCAAAGGGAGCGTGTTCGCAAACGGCGGAGCGTCACCGACAGTCACAATAGACTGTAGTCCATTGCAACTCAAGAAGGTAGGGCGAGGGTAAGACGGGCCGGGGAGGGGAAGCAGACGGAACGCTAAAAAGAGCAAGAGGTATCCTTCTCTCGTCTCCAGCGTTCTTTCTGCTTCCCCTTCCCTGGCCCGTCATACCCTAGCCCTACCTTCTGAGTTCCAATGGACTATTAGTCCCGAGAAGTTTGCGTGGCGCCCCTTACGGCGAACCGGGGTGACGTCACGGCGAGGACAGAATTTTTGCCTGACTCGCTCCGCTCGCCCTGTGGAGGCTTAGTGACGACGTTAACTGTCGGCGCGCTCGTTTCTATTTTTTTTTTGTGTGTGCGTTTCTTGTAGGAAGTGTAAATTTTCATATGTGGCTTTATTGAGGTATGGCCTGTAGCTGCACGCGAAACTTCAACCAACATCTCCGCATGGTTGACAGGGCAGGCAACGCATGAATCGCAGCTGGTATATGAAAATTAAGAAATATGGCCACAATTGCAGGTGCATCACTATAGATTTGCATCTCACACAGTCAATGCTACTGATGGTCTGAATGAATTGGCAGGTTATGTATACTATATCGTGTTTTTTTTTTTGTATCTTTGGTTTTAAACAAAAACGCCGAAGCAGAAAAGCGGCATGCTGCTCGCGCAACGTGTTAAATGTAGTCTGGGCTATGCAGAGAGAATCACAAGTGAGGCAGCCCAAGTACAGGGATAAAGTAAAGAAAGAATGAACACAGGCATACACAGTTATTTGTTTATATGTGTTTATTTTGCCCGCATTTGGGCTTTGCTGGATTCGGATAGTATTTTAAAGGACTGGACTGGTGCTCTCTGTGGACCTATCTATAATACCGCTCAAGCAATGTACAACAAACGTAGGTGAAGGTGTCTAGCCCGTTATTAGTCCCTTAGGCCCTAAAATTGAGATTTTAGCTAAATCAAATTGTCGTGAAGCTAAAATGCCAGAAGCTTTAATCAAGCAAACTGTAACCCTTCACAGATTCCACATTGTTTGCTATTAGTGCAGTATCTACCACTGGACAACCGTTCTAATGCTCGCTGTTCCTCCTGTTTTCCTCTCTCGTCAGAGAGTTCAGCTGTATAGGGAGTTTGGAGGCTGGGAAGCTTTTGGCACCTGCAGCAGTGTCACTTTTAATTGGAAATGACAATTGATACTAAACGGTGCTTTTTTCCTGAATACCCAAGGCTGGAATAAATAAAGAATGCCAGGAAAAAGTATAAACATTCCAAAGTACGGTACTATTGCTGCACATATTTTAGGCAGTTCAATTCATCTGATACAGGCAACTGGAGGCAATTCGGCCGTTTTTCCTGCTACCATAGAAACTCATTTCCAGTAATGGTGCGTGTTAAAAAAAATGCCTGCATACGTGTACGCACTATATCATTAATTCACGAAGAAGCTTCAGTGATGTAAAACAGCCCTGTTCCAAGAGCACTTCAAAGGTCTTCAGACCGAACCAGCGCACGCAGAGTGGCACGCGCAGAGTCGGGGTCGCGAGCTAATTCGCCTACCGCCCAAAGGCATTGGAGATAAATGCCATTTGAAAGGTCTGCAAAGCGGGATGTATTATTGTCCTAAATCATGAACCTGCAAGGAACAGAATTCTAGCGTCTGAAACACTTATTCTACCGCTTCCCCGACCCCTTGCACGATTGCCTTGAGCCGTGTGGACCGACAGGGAGGTTCACCGGCGGAATTGCCTCGGCAGATAGCTTTCGGTATTTTTAACCCATTTATAAAGGTCAAAGTGACAAGCACGCTTATAGAAGGTATGGAAGCACGTCGGTATCGGCCTAACCCAGCGTCTTGTTCATCGGGTAAACAAGGTCCCGCTCCTCGAAGTACTTGCGGCACACAACGGCCAAACCAGGAAACCAAGGCAGGAAAACGAGCCGGATGCGAGATGGCGAAGCAGAGTCCTTCCTGTAATAAAGTAGAAAGTTGGGCTAGTTGGTATTGGTTGTCCTTTTGCGCTGTGTATTTTTCACTATGTACAGAGACCTTCCCCTGACGTCATGGTACAGCTCAGCCAATCAGGGCGCGGCAACAGCAGCGACGCTTGTGTTCGCTCTCGGAGCTAATAGTAGGAGTGTGCGAGTCCAGATATTGGAGGCGCTATGAGCCAAAAATGGCGACGTGTGGCCGGCATTCAAAAGGAAAGCCCGCGGCACGATCAAATGATGACGGTACTTTGATAAGTCAGAATATCCAGTGCTTTAGCATGCTGCTGCTGCAGGTGACATAATAAACAAGGTGGTTCTTATGTCATCTGGTGCACATACCACAGCGTTGGCGAATGTCAAAAATGGCATCACAACGCAGTGATCTTTCAGATAGCCTGCCTCGCTGGACAACTCAACACCTAGGTACTAATACTTGTTCATTACCTGTAATACGTCAACGCCCAATTTGAGGCTATCGAGATTTCCTTTCTCAGTGCCCGGGAATCGTATCACGGTGGACTTCGATGCGTTGTACTTGAGACCAAGCACGGCACTCTCATCAGCACATATGTAGAGAAGTTGTTCCATCCCGAAGACTGATAACATCAGGGAGCCGCGCGGATCATGCCCATCTGGCATTTCTGCCATTTCGGAGAAGCAAGGAACACCAAGACTATTACTTCCAGACTACTATGCCAAATCAGGCAATTAACACACGTCCCCTTCCAGTCCACCCTATGCAAGCTCTAGGTAACGAAGTGTGGTGCGCTTTGTGTCGTTCGCAAGGATCGTCGAGCGGCGCGAGAGAGATGAGTTCGGCCGTTCGTGGCGACCGACGAGCAGCGCTGGCCGGCTTCTTTTTCACAACCTCCTTTGTAAATGGTGTATGTAAAAATCACTACTGCGTGCTGCACGTTAAATACCCCAGGCTAGCGGTTGTACTGCACTAGCTACATTGCTCATCTACAGCTGAACCACCGGACGCCCGTTGGGGCTGACTCACTTCCGGCTGTATAAACATACACACAATACAATTACAATTCGTGTACATAAAGATGTGGTTTGCCATTCAACTGGCCTCTACAATATGAAAGAAAATATTTAAGCTGTCCAAGGGCTGCACTGTCGTGTCAGTTTCCCCAAGAGTATGGTAATGCAGAAGTCAGCGGCGGGGGTCCGTACGGTAGTGCTTACGGTGACATCCAAAGTCGAAGGCAGTCAGACACTAAACAAGCTTCGCAATTTTTATAGAGCGCTCTATTACGGCTTGCGTTTCTGTTGTCGATGTCTGAAAATGTTGTATTGTCGTAACTAAAAGCAATCAATTGAAAGTGGCTTGTAATTCATCCCAAGCAGAGAGACGAGGCATACCAAATAGGAAATTCTTGCCACTGACATTCACTCGCTCGCACTGACGGCGGATTTACAACCAATCCAAGACAGATATTCGTTCCTAATTGTGTCCGACGAGAAACAATATGAAGTCACTAGCAAACGTTTGACGAGGGGGCAGAGCATGCCTAGTGTACATAAAAACTGTGTTGCGTTTAGACAATTTCTTACCATTTTTGCACCTTACTTGGAAGGTGCGTGGACCGGAAAGACGTCATGCCAACGTTCATTGTTCATATCTCTTAATATGGCGTTGGAGGTGTATCTCGAAACGTCCCATTCTCGCTTGTCTTTGTCCAGTTCCGGACAGCCATAGCGGATGTTCGTGGCGAGCGTACGGACCGTTTCCTGCTGCGATGGCTGCGAGGTGAGTACTCCACGCCGAAGTGGCCAACGTTCTTAGATCTATCAGTTGACAAGCTCCATAGAAAAGCGCCATTCGAAAACGGTTCTTTTTTGTTCCCTGCACGCAAGCGGGAACGGGCGGATAACGTTCGTAGCGCCACCAGCGGCAACGCTCCCATGGGCAACGGAAAAGGACCATTTTGGAACGATGCTATTTTTGAGCAAACGTTTTGTTTGCCCTAAAAACCACAATGGAATGGGGTTTTTAGGGCAAACTTTCACTACAGGGAATGTGCATCCAACATTCCATCGATTCCTTCACTTCAGCCCACAGGGCGGGCTGATAGCGTAGCGAACGCCACCTAGCGGACGCGCCACAAAAAGGCGCCACGCGCCCTAAGAGCCTTCTCACCTGCCTTTGATCTTGTAGCGTTGGAAGCGACTAACTGAGGCGTCTGAGACAATGGAGATCCAAAAGATAACCGCACAGAAATATCTTGTTCTTCATTCGTTCCTTATATTTTTAGCGATTCAACATCACACATGGTGTGGCCGTTCGTAGTACATTTTGGTTTACCTAACAATTCCAGATGTCGGAACAAAACACGTATAATAATACATCGAGGTACGAATGCATGCGAAAACTCGCCTATAGTAGATTGCCAAGGACCGCGAAAAGAAAATGCGAAAATACAAACATCAGATTTATTCGTGCTCCTCATTGGAACACTGAAGAAGTCTTACTGAAGAGAGTTAGCAGTCTAGATCGAGCGTCAATACAAGCATATAGGCGCGGATATTAGAAAAAGGCGCAAAAACTATGCAGTTACAACGAGAAGGAATTTCACGGAGCGGACTAAAAAATGTTTGCATCAGAATGCATGTCTGAAAGAACTGTATACATAATTTTCTTATTGTACAGTGCGTAATATTATTGCACTTTGATTAGCTCAGCTGAAGGAAAATCGAAACTGTTTTCTTCTCAACCTGAGGGAGTTGATGCCTGAGGATACCTCTGGGGTGTTCGTTTCCATAAGTCTCCTTTCTCTTGTCTAAAGCCGCGGTCGCTCCTCTAGCGCATTATAGGACTTTTCCTCCTCCCACCGCATGGAAGCTGCCATACTGGAATCACGTGACGCTGATGCCGTAAGGTTGCCACAACTCGTCGCTCGGCGCTCCCTCCGGAATTTGGCAGATTCATAGCGTTCGTGTTTTTGATCGCATTTCGTCGCGTTTTCTGCCGTACTCTATAAAGTGTCGTCCGATACTTACATTTGCTACCTATTTGAATTCTAGTATAATGTGCATAACTTCTGCAGTTAGTTTTGTAACACGCGCTTCCACTATTTTCACTGTCGGCGTACTGGATACGTGGGAGGAGGCTATGCAGAGCTCAAGTTCGTCTGATTCTTGCACACATGGGTGATGATGTCAGATCACAAAGTTTTTATCGGTTGATCCAAAAAAAAATAGTGGGTTGACCTTAAGGCATCTAGCATTGAGGTCTACACGCTATCTTTTCGATCAAAGCCAATCAGCTTGGCTTCAATCGGACGTCGCCATTTCTGCGTAAGAACGGCGACTTGCTCTCCGAACATGAGGCAGAATCAACGTTAGCACTGACGCACTTAGAGTATGTAAATTACTAAGAGAGCGCAATGATTCAAAGGCCAAATAGTAAAGACAACTCATGTTTGCATTACTGATAACCATGGAACATTCGGAATAAGAAGCGCAAGGTGTGTTTATGGTCAAGCCTTTGGGATCCTTTGGAAGTGGACGAAACTAGTGATACTTTCCGAAAACACGCGATGTGTGTTCCTGAAAGCATCGTCCTTTCTATTTATAACAGATTGAAAGCAGCTGCTACTTATTACATGAGGGAACTTATGTAGAAGGTAGATAACGAAGGTTTAACTTGCATTTTTCTCTCATACTAGGAATAATGCTATACGTTAACATCAAGCGATTCGTTGATTCATAATATCGCACATACATGTCTTCGACGTTCTTAATCGGTTCTTGCGATATAAACATTAACTTAATTGGTTCATTAATGAATGCCAATAAACTGTGCACCTTGCTCGGTTCCATGTCTCTTGTCTTTAAAATGCAATAATTATTTCTTAGTTCAATTCGATTATTTTTATTTGAACATCTTCCCGCATAAGAACCTGTCATAGAAAGCTTGAGAGTTCCTAAGGTCCGCTATAAGTGACGCCGAAAAGAAGCCGTCTGCATGAAAATCGCCCATGCGCAACGTTGTCGATGGCGAGTAGGAAAATTACTTTAAGTGGCTGCCGACGCCGAAATCTAAAACGCGCGTCTGTTCGAGCAAATAAAGACATGTCTACAGAGGTCCCTGAAGTGCAACCTGGCGTTCGACTCCGGACAAACTTGACGGAAGACTAATGTCACATGACATTTAACGGACCTGTCAGTAATCTTATATATTGAGTGCGCTGTAAACAAATGTCAATATAACAAAATGCTTGTTTCCAAAGGTCAATATTGTTAAATGCAGCTAACGAGTATTTTAGCAGGGCCGCGGTAGTTAACGAAATCCTCTACTCGGCCAATATTGGACTATGGTAACATTTTTTCAAGGACTTCGTAAACTTAAGGAAAAGAGACCGATACAATATAACTGCTTTTTATAAATTTTAGGCCTCATTATACAATCATTTCTTATTCTGCCAAGTTCACAATAAGTTGGTGTTCATAATAACTGATCATTGAGCGGCAAACTTACGAATACATCTGTTCTTCACGATCCATCACATTGTTACTCAGGTTGTTGACTTGCTTCTTTACTATGCATTCAGCCATTAGTATCGCTGTTCGTTTATTTTCCTAGAAACGTGTGTCCTTGGGCAGGGCCGTAGATAATGTTAATCGTTCCTGCGCATCAATTTAGTTCTTTCACCGCCGAACGTGATCGAAATTAATGATGAACGTGATGAGATGCATCATATAGGTGCTCGTCAGGTACGTAGCCAGGATTTTGTTTGGGGGGGGGGGAGGGTGAGTGGGGAAGGGGGCATGACGAAATGTTTTGTGAGGCGGAGGGGCGGAGAGGAGGCTCCAGCAAAATGGAAGATATTGGGGGGGGGGGGGGTTCCCCCTGATGCGTGCCATGGTGCTCGTAAACAAACAAAAACGCGCAATTTAGAATCAGATCGGTTTTCAAATTGGCTCAGCGCAAGTTTTTTTAGGTAGTTCACTAAGGGGCACATTTCTATCACAAAACAAGGCGAAAACTACGTAAAACAGCCACACAGCAGCCGCGTGCACGTTGAAACCAAACCAACCCAAATTAAAGCAACTTAATGCTGGCGACGAGTCATTGAGCGCCCTCTATCCGTCGGTCGGGCAACCTTTGACATTCGAAATTCGGCCACTATAAAAGAAAGAAATACATTCGTATTTCTTTCTATTATAGTGGCCCTGTCATATTGTTTATCGAAAATCTGTCTGCAGACATGGTTTGAACATGCGCTAGGCGAGCCCTAAGTTAATTCTGCCTTCATGTCTGTAGTGAACACCGTGTCATTTCTGTAATGTATGAACAGTGTGACTCTGCGGCTTTCGTGTCCCAAGTTTCCGATTGTAGATTTCACGTCCAGCCATCCAGTTAAGTTGTTATACTACTTTAATAATCACTCATTTCACCCACCAGCGAGTCATTCTGTGGCGGCTTGAAGCTAAGCTAGTTGCTTGTTCGCTTATATATGGTGCCAGCCAACGTTACTAAAACACTCAGTTGGGAAAGTCACCGTTGAAACCTGGGCCGCTGGCGTCCACCGAGACCGAGCTAAATACGACAACAGCGCCACTCTTTATCATTTGTCTTTACTGGGGTCACCTTGAGTTTTAAGAAAGCGTGTTGTTGCGTAAAAACCAACAGAAAAAACTCTTCTTGTAGTAACTTTTATTGGAGTTTAGTACAAAATAAAGGGCGCGTGATGATCTTTTAAATGTTTAGTTTGCAAGGTTTTGCGGCACAATTAATACTGTTTTTATACAACCATGCCTCAGCGGTGATATCAGGCAGAGCGTGCCGACCTAGGCGCATCCTAACTTGGGTAGTAAATCGCGGCGCGTCCGCTCGGGAGACGGGGGTGACGCCCCTGAAACCCCTTCCTCCGTATCTGTTGCGGCGTCAAGATGGCCGATTAAACCCAAATTGGATGTCACGTGCACTTAATTCAGTGACCGCTGCGGGAGAAATGACGGCGTTGTGATCGCCATTAGCTCGGTTCTCGAATACGGGTCGGTGCCACTTTTTCAGAGCAGGCTATTTTGCAGTTTCCCAACTGAGTGGTTCTAGTAACGTTGGTGCCAGCTGAAAAAATAGGTATGTAACCTTCTTTCCTGTTCAGCTGGCACCAGATGTACATGAGTCATTCTTTCCTGGTGAATTAGGTGTGTCGTTTGTCGTGAATTGTCTGAAGTGTGAGATAGAATGATCGTTTTCACTCTCCTACCGACAGCTCGAGAGTTCGACGTGTCCAAGACCGAAGACATGTTTCGACGGGTGAGTCCTCTTAAAGCAAATCACATATACAGTATATGCCCCAAGCGTAAAATGTTACGAAGACAGTTGCGTGGAAAGACTCAAGAAGGGATAATCCGGCCAACATATGGGCCGTTTATGAGAAAAATAACCAGGTTTTTCGACTCTTCTAAGTAAGAGTAAACTACGCTGAAAGCAAAAACATAGTGAGAATGCATGTGACGCTAGCGGTAGGGGGCTCATACATCAATTTTGTTTTTTCACAAGTACACTTTGATACACGCAACATCTTGTTGTCAATATTTCGTGTACTGTCACAACCGCTACCGTCACATTCTCGCGGGAGCTTCCGCTGCCTGTGATGCAAAATGCATGTACGCAGGCCGACATATACGGCTCTCTTTTGTCGTTAACGTGGTACATAGAATCGCACAGCAACGAAGACGCGAATGAGAGATGTTACAAAATGACTGACTCCGCTGGTCACCTGCAGCTGCAGTTATGAATGAATGCAGGGACTCGCTGCGAAATAAGCTACACAAATCGTCGTGCGCACGCAGCTAAATCAAGTCTTCATTAGGTAATATAGTGGTGGATTTACCTCGTAAAATGCACCACCAAAATAAGCAAGCACTCGGTCGAAAGCAAGCAACAGAGTCGTCAACTTTCTGCACCTATTGGGAGATGGCGTAGCAAATATGTACTTTGGGCTTTTGCGTAGTGTGTTCTGTGTTGGAGGACGCCATCAAGAAAGTCAAGGTTGTTATAACTTTTCAAGAAAAAACCAACAGCAACAAAAGGAGAAACTACGACTTAAAATTTTACAACGTAAAATCCATTACGTAAATACAGATTAGATGAAGCTTTTAACATCTGTAACCACTAAATATTAGGGCTCATTTTAGTGGAACTCGCTCAATCGTAGGCTCGATTCAAAACAACCTATAAAAGTTATATTATAACCTCAGCTATGACAATTTGCAATCTGAATATGTTATCGAGCTCCAGTTTGTTGTTATTACAACACTGCCTCAAAAGCAAAAAATGCGGACGTCTTAAGATGCGACAATTCAGGTAAAACAAAAATAGGTCAAGTAGAAATAAGAAAGCCGCGCAACCTTTATGCTCTTTGTTTTTATTTGTTCTACGTTTCGCAAAAATGAGACGTCGATAACAAACCGAATTTTTTTGCAAGATAAACATGAAAGGTTTCTGTGAGCACTAGTCAACAAAGTCTGAAAATACTTTCGCGGTTCCTTTTCAAGCTGGTAGACTTGTACCCCAAACCAGATGGGTCAGTCGTCTAACACTTGCCACAGAAAGGTGTTTTGGGAATTTCCGTGGCCGTTTATGTAACCACGTAGAGTTCTCTGTGATCGCTTTTACACTGGGGCCGCACGCGCTACCGCAGGACATCGAGTGGAGGTCAAAGAACGGAATGAGCACCATCTTGGAGGATTACCAGCCGGACGAGGTTAGTTTCGAGACGCGCGGTGTCCTTCAGACGTCCCACGGTAGCTTCGTCGTTGTTATGCGCTGTGCAGCTGCTTCGGCGTTACTACCCTGGTGGCCTGCTGGAATGCCATTCTAAGGGACACCCGCTCTTCTTGGTTCCTATTGGCAGCGTGGACATTAGAGGTGAGTGCGTGCGATTTTATCAGGCTTTTACGGTTCGCTCGCTCAGCTGCCTGAGAAACTAACACGACAAGGCTGTAGTTGGCACTTGCTATAATTCGTTTCACCTTATGTTGTACCGCAGCGAAGGCTAGAAGCGCGAGCTTATAGCGTTGGCAGCCGCTCTTAAGTCACGAGAGCTTGTGCCGCCGAGATATGCTCCAGAGCAAGGAGCTCGCGCTTGTAGCCTTTTCCTGCGGTACATCATAAGGTGAAACAGAGTATAGTATGGCACCTGCAGCGCGTACCCGACTGGTGTGTTCCCCGCGTCCTCAAATGTGGTCACTCGACTTCCGCCTGATGACGTCATGAAGATATCATTGCCTCGTCACGATCCTGGCGGCGGCACAGCAGCGGCCGTTCCGTTGTGTCTCACTCTTCGCTCGACAGTCAATGGACGCTTGCGCTATTACACGTTGAAGACCGCGACGACAGCGACATTGGCGTGCGCTCGTTTTTATCGCAACTTCTACGACTAGCCGTCGGAATCGTGACATCCCACATCGTGACAAGGCTGGTCCCGTGGCGTCATTTGATGTCACTTCGAGACCACTACTGACGCCTGGACGGTGTAGGAAATAACACCTAGAAGACAAGGGCTGCATCTTTCCTTCCTCAAACGTCCCTACTAGTGAATCCACACAGGGTTGCCTGCCTTGCGTCCGCATCGTTGTCAGCGCGTGTTGCAGCGTCTCACAACAAATGCGATGTTAACACACGGCGACGCGAAGACGGGCCTGTCTGACGCTCTGCGGCGGCTTTCGCTGCTTTTCGGCGTGTTTGCCGCTTGGGGTGTGGTCGTGCATTCATTGACGATGACGTGTTAGGCAGGCTTCGTCTTTTGGGTGATATTGGTAGGGGACACTAAATGCACCAATCAAAGATCGGTTCCACACCCTATTCATAGTGCATTTCATGAGAGTCTTCTTCTTCGAGTAGCTAATGCTTCCTCCTCAATTTTTTAATTGTTAGAAGTACTGACTCTTTGCACGAACGTTTGCTCTCTAGACTACGATAAACTAACGCACTCGTCTTGTTTTTCTTCTATGGCCAAGGCCTCCAACACCTTGCGGGCAAACTGATTTCTGTGGCGCCAAAAGATGGTGACATGCTCGAGGTTTACCTTGCACGAGCATGCGCGACTAGGTGCGGCTAGGTTTCCTGCTGTCGTCTTGCTTTTCAGATTTCTCGCATGTTCCCGTGTTCTGTCGTTAATTCAGCGCCCCGTTTGTCCGATGTATCTACGCTCGCATATTATGAGAACGTTGTAAATGACTTCCTTTTCACACGGGGCGTATTTGTTCTTGTGATGGGTGCCGCATATATTTCTTCTGTTGATTTGCGCCTGGTTCACTTTGCGGCACATCGAATAGGCTTTATTGGGCGCCGAGCACACCACTTGTACTTCTTGTCGGCTCGCGATCATCTTTATTCTATGGGTGACCCCATGGATATACAGGACCACAGCAGAAAGTTTGTGTCTTTTTTGTGTTGTGGAGTCACTATGATCGTTAGTCTTCTTGATGTTGCGGCATATTCTTTCGCATATTGAGGCCAATACGTACTGGGGTAGCCAGCATCCTGAAGTTTGGATACTTGTGTATCGAAGCTTCGTGTGATTTGATGTTCACATGACTTTTTTAGGCTGGATGGCAGGGCTGTGGTGGCTACTCCTGCTTCGTATGAGTCATCACTCACTGCTAACCTTCGCAGTTTCTGTAACTCCTGTGATTGACGTTATTTGTTGTAGATTTTTTTTTGTGTTTTGACTTATTTGTTTCTTTCGAAACTGCATAGTGATGACATTGATTGCTTTGTTTCCCTGTGCATAAAATGACTATAAATGTATACCATTATAGAAACATTTTGTACCACCTCCTACCAGATCTCTCTAAGAAGATAGTAGTATCAATAAAAAAATTGAAAAGGGGGGGAAGCATAAGCTAGTCGAAGAAGAAGGCTCTCATAAAATGCAGAATGCAGAGACAAATGAAGAAGAAAAATTGAACAAACAAAGCTAGTTGAAGAGGAAGAAGATTTTGATTAAACAGTTGTAATTCAGCGGTTGAATGCACATTTAATTTCTCCTCTTATTTGTATAGATGGTTGCTCTTTATATGTTTAGCTGGTTTCGCCCAGACATGTATCACCATCTAGCTCAACTTTTCCCGCCGAACGATCCAAAAGCGCAAAATTATGTAAGAAAACTCAAAAACAAAAAATGCGACCATAACCTTAGATGCCTTAAAAACAAAATGGAACTACAGCTACTAATCATGTAACTAATAACTGATAACCGGTAACTGTGTAACTATAGTTAAAGCTCCTAGATAGCACGCGCACTTGGTACGTGACGGAGCAAGCTTTAGGACGCGAGTGGCGCCACACAGCAGCAGAAGAATGAACTGAAAAGCACCATTTAATACCTGAGGAAAGCGCTTCGCCATGCACGTTACTTATCGTTACTTGTATAAGGAATCATCGATAGAATTCAGGCTATACTGGTCGCCACGTACTTCGCCACCAAATTAGAAAGTATTCATTAAAGCAAACCACCTCCGTTTAAATAACACATTGGTCTACGCGAGCAATCTACATGTTGAGGGATGTACCGGGAGTTCTTCCACACATTGTAGTCTCCCGCAGGGTTCCTGCAAATATTGCCCGCGGCGGCCGTAGCTTCGCCACCTGGCCTACATGCTCGAGAGCGCAGAGAGCTTGAAAGAACGCGTCTCGCTCAAGGTAAGCAGGCGACGACCGAAGCCGTCCGCGCGCTAGAATAACTCCCTGGCAGCGTTTCTGTGAACGCGATGGTTGCGCATCGCACAGGGGACCAATCACTAGTCTCCAGTCCCTCTGGTTCTTGATCTCCCACCCAATCACAATTGTCATATCTCGATTCAATACGCTACAATGGCATCCGTGTATTCACGGCTACTGATAGCTTAAAGGGGCCCTGCAATCATATTTAAGCGTCTACCTTCTTTGCGGTTTCCACGTCTCTTGGGGTTCGGGCAAGCCAGCGGGTACGGAGAGAGTAACTAAATATCAGTGCGTCATATTTTAACCGGACGACGCAGAAGACCTCTTCCACCTACGGGGGCGACCCGCGGTGCCGAAAGCGCGCGACATGTGACGTCTTTGGTCCTGGGCTTACTGCTGGTCACAGCCGTTAAAAGCTTCTTTTTAGTCGAAATGCAAAATAGAAATGGCACGAACCGTTTCAGTTATTTATAAAAGTAGTTTTTGTTCAGTATTTTAGATCAGAAAAGAAACAAATGCAGTTTAGAAAGTACGGAAACAAGAAATGACCCGTCGACATACTCGCCACCAAGCGGTGGAAAAGGCGGCGCATACTAGAAAGGTGTAGTGGGATCAGGCACCGACGAGCGGCGAGCGTAGAAAGGTCCCGGATGTACGCGGCGGCGCTGCGGTCGTATGGACAGGAGTATCCGACCGGTTCCCAGCGTTCCGAAGGCCTTCGCCGAGCAGCTTTGGCTTTGCCGTGGCTTGCGCAAGTGGGTCCCGTTCTGAACTGATCTTTACCCCGTGTTTGCTGTCGTTTGTGGCCAATGAAGTTTCATGCCGAATTAGTGTTTAATCGCGCACAAATGCAATGCCCTGGCTGCCCGCTTCATACAGCCTATCCAGAACAGTGCTTTAGTGGCGCCCTCTCGAGCCGTCGACATAGAGTGCGGCAGCCGTGAGCGCTCGCTGAGCTCACTACCCCTCCTCTAGTTCACGGTCACTCAAGCGACCAAGGACGTCATGAAGGAGGTTATTTTTTGCTTGTTTTTTGTAATTTTAATTAGCCTATAACTTTTAAAATAAAGCGAAATTCGAGAATAGAAAAGTTTCATTAAGTTACAACGTTCAGTGCGCTCAGGTTCGGTGCAAATTAAAAACCAGTAAAAACGTCCTTGCAGGGCCCCTTTAAGGAACACGGGGCGAGAGGAGTCCCGAGCGCCTTACATTAGCTCCTCAACGAATCAGATTGCGGCGTTGCGCGATAACGATGCCAAATAACGAATGCCGAGGCAAGATTCGTTAAGATCGTTTATTCATTGACAAGCCACGATGTGCGTTTCTTAAGGCCCGTTCACACAGTTGCGTCTGACTGCGTTTGATTGCGTTAAGACTGCTTATATCGAGCTGTTGCTGTGGCGACCCTGGTGCCACTAAATAAGCTACGCTTCAGAGTAACAACACTTGGCCATATTGCGTTTTAAGATCGTGGTTGCCAGTTATCTGAAACTTTATTTGAAATCAAAGGAAACGCTTTTCCGCTCTCCACAGATGTTTAGACAGTTCGCGACGAAGCAAAGCAACATTACCATGACCTTCCTAACACCGAATTTAATGCTGATGAAGTCGCACTTATGAATCATGACGATCGCCAGTTCGTCTGCTCTGCATAAGAACCAAAATGGCGGCGCCCACAATGGTCTCGGGGAACGGAGTGCCGATACTCTAAGCGCAGCTCCTTCAGTGGTTGTAGGCGACCCTTTCGACCAGCCAATGGGGAGGCGAGGTGCTGCTGCGCGACGCAGTCGAAGCAACTGTGTGAACGAGCAGTGGCGTCACGAGGGGCAGCAGCACCCCGGGCGGTAGCCCGGCGACCCCCCCACGCCGCTCCCACGTGGCCCGCCGCGACACCCCCCCCCCCTGCTCTCGTGGCCCGCCGCGACACCCCCTGAGCGCTGCACCCGGGGCGGTCCGTACCCCCCCTTGTGACGCCACTGTGAACGAGCCTTCAAGCTGTCGGCGGAACTAGCATGTTCTGCGGCACGACTCATCCAGCCAACTCTTAGGGAATAGAGGAACTCCAACCAATCCCTACAAAACTGGAGTACAACGTTTCAAAACCGACTTGGTTTTAAAGCGATAGCTTTATTGGCGACACTTTGCAGAGATTTTGTCTCTGGTCGCTCTGTAGTCGCAGGCGCAGGAAAAATTGAGAAAACCCTTCTCTTCCTCTTGCCGCGAGGAGAGGGAAGTCTGTGCCGCGCGCAGAGAGAGAAAGAGGGCAGTCCTGGCGTCCCGCCATGAAATGCACAGCGAAGGGAGATTCCTCGTTTCGTCTGCTTGAAAGACTTGTTTTTCAACATTACTCGCTTTATGCGAAATCTCACCTTTGGCAGTATCCAGTTGCTACGCGTAATGTTGGAGGCTTTTAGAAACTTCCACCGCGCTTACCGCTGTCTTCACAGATCACTGGTGGCAGCCGTCAGTGGCATCCACAACACCAACCACGACGGCTATGAGAATTGACCACGTCGCACCTCCGTCTTCAGGTACGCGATGGTAACATCCCACACGCATCGCGCGACCGTGCAACAGCTATCGATTTCGTTTCTTCGCACATCGTAGGCGAAAAATACGACTTTATTTTTTTCTTTGTCACGTAATGTAGTGCGTTTATGTATACGGATGGTAAAGCGCCCATGGATCTAGTGATGTTGCCTGGTGTATTCTGGATGTATCATGACTCAATAAAAAGTAACTGCCGGGGAGGTTACCCTCGACGTCGAGGATGCACGTGTTCTTGAAGTCGATGCGATGGTCTTCGAGGTAATGTTTCTCAACAGCGCTGTGCTCGCGGTCAAATTTGCGTACGTCGTATTTCTGTTGGAGAAGTATCGCATGGACGCCCATTGGTTTCACCGATGTATGTGGCGGGGCAATCAGAGCACAGAATTATGTTTACTCGTCCCACATTATGCAATGTTGTTTTCATGGCGAAGCTGTGGTACGTGCAACAGGGGCTGCATTGTTCGCGGAGTAAAATTCAACGTATGCACCGAGTGTTTGCGGTTTTTATTTAGAATTCGGTTTGAGAGCTAACTAGTCGAACAAACCTTTCCCGCCGAGTCAAAACGGGATGTCTTGTCCTTTCTCATTTATTCATCAGGCAGCTCGTGAGCAGGTTTATTTTCCTTAGAGATCAAAGGGACACATTTTTAGTTACTGCGACTCAAGTGAGGTTACGTGACGCGCTGTCCGAGTTTGTTGTGGCGGCGGGTGGCTTGAGCCGCCGGATTCGGGAGTAGCATAAAGGAAGTCAATGACGCATATGACTTTTAAGAGCGCGGTTTCGCTAGAATATTTGTCTGGGGCGTAAATGGTTCTCGAGTTTCTAAACCCATTCAACATTGCGCGTAGCTGCTGGATAGTACGAAGGTGGGATTTCGCATAAGGCAAGTATAATGTTTGAAAACAAGTCTTTCAAGCAGACGACACGAAATACTCCTCTTTCCTTACGTCGTTACTGGCGGAATGCCGGGGCGGCCGACGGGAAAATCCGACTTCCCTGTCTTCGCGCCAAGAGCGAAGCGAATTGTTTTCCGTGGCGGCGACGATAGGAACGAGGTCGAAATCTCTGCAAGTGTGGCCCGTATAGATATAGTTTTCAAAATAAAACATCACCACAATCGTGGAAGTTGCTGCTCTTCAAATAATTATCGCCTACCCTGAAGAACAACCAGGACGGTTTTGTAACATTAGGCCTTAGTTTTCTAGGGATTGGCCAAAGAGAAATCGGCAAATGTTCAGCTTTATCTTTTTACTGTGGACTCTGCATTGGCTGTCCCCTAACTTCGAATACGTGGTTCGCGGTCAGGAATCGATAGCTTCACGCCCTCTCTACAATGATTAAACGTAGCGTTTGGAGCATATGCTTGACAACAAAACGTACCAAGAAAAATGACCGCATCTCCACCGTGGTGAATGATGTTGATTGGGGCGAAGCTCTGGTGGTGCTGATGATACTGATTTTGTTCATAGGTAGTGCTGATGGTGCTGAGTTTTTTTTATTGCTCATAGGTGAGTGCTGAGTTACGGGTTGCGTTTCGACTTCATTATTACTGCTTTATGGTCGGTAAAATGCAGAGCCAGTGGTTCTTCTAGCGGATCAGCTTGGATCCGCTAGAAGCCGTGGGAACGCATCTCCACCGCTTAAGGCAACGGTCCATGTCAGAAAGAGAATGTGTGGTATGGAACGTGGTTATATACGCATTTGAGCATTTGACCACAGCGCCCTCTCGTCGATAAACGTTGAGCCAATGCAAGCAATGTTTAACGCGATTATATACGCATTTGACCGCAGCGCCCTCTCCTGTATAGACGTTGAGCGGCTACATGCAACGTTTCATCCATGACATCCCCAGCTCTTGAGTTACTACCACATCTCAGAGCCCCTACTCGTCCCGCAGTCGTGGCCGAGTGGTTAAGGCGATGGACTGAGAAATCCATTGGGGTCTCCCCGCACAGGTTCGAATGCTGTCGACTGCGCAATCAATTTTTCTTCTTTTTTAAGAAGACAGATGGGATAGCAATCGATGTGAGCACGGACGCCGGACGGACGGACGGACGGACAAGGCTAGACCCTAAGGAGCTTCGCCCCTAATAGATCGAAACGTACATCAAGCTTTAAGGTTTACTTATGTGCAATAGTGATATGAGAAGAGACCGTTCGTTTTTTTTTAATTGTTTGTACTATTAATCTAAAAACAAATGCAGTGATCTTTATTCTTTAAAGGGGTGATGCAACAATTTTTGTACTTTGCGCGAATACCGCTTAGAACGGATCCCTGACGTTAATGACCTATGAAACACGCGTTCGTTTTTCACCCCACGCAACAGAAGTCCCAGAAAAAAATTAAAGAAAAACGAGCAGCGTTCACCCCCTCAACTCGCAGCCAGAACAAGCGGCCACGTGACGTGGAATCGATTATATGCCTCCAATGCTGATCATAGCCACGCGCTGGTGCTGGCAAAGCACAGGACACGCGCTGAGTTCCAGACATTGTTATGGCTCGGCTATTGTCGTCGTTGCAGCGATTGGACACGGGCCACTACCCGAATGCTTCTCGAGCTAGTAATTGTCACGAGCCCAAATCGAGTGCCCACGCAATGTTCGGGTCCAATCTATGAACAGCATTCAAATATCGTCATATGGGTGTACTCCGATCCCCACTCTACGTCATCAAGTTTTGCAAAGGAGAGATTGAATGAAAATGATCGCTTTTGTCCTTGAAATTACACCGCAACAAAGGAGTTTCTTGGCCAGTGGCGTTGCGTGCGAGTATCCTTGAGTCCCACCAGTGCCAGTAAGCTCGTGTAAAGTGAAAAACATTCCAACTGAATATCGTTGCTTAGCTCCTTTAAGTCTTCTAATGCATGAGATACAGTATTTAAGGTGCGATCGTTCAAAATTATTTGGACTTCAAACCGTCGTTTCGGGCAGTAAAGGACTTTTATATTTATCGAATTCCCTTGATACTTTGAACGGGAAATCTAAATAGGTGTATAGGACAATTTTCCGCTAAATTTAGCAGAGAAATTGAATTAGTGTACAGGTGCCATGACGTCACGTCACGTGACATAAATTTATATCACGTTTCCTAAACACCAATTCAGATTTCCCGCTTAATGTAGCCGAAATTTCACGGATGGACGGACGAAAGGACGGACGGAGAAACGGTTTGGGATTGAAAATTTCGTTAAAAAGCAATTTATTTTTTAAAAATAACATTTTTAGAAAGGGCATATTGTTAATACCATCGACAAGGCCCCTATACTGGTTTTACCGTCGTCGCTTACCTCGATGCCAGTACTACGATGGAGTTCGGTTGGGATTCGTGTCTAGTCAGTAAGCCGGGGCTCTAAACTAGACTTTTGGCGAAAAATACGGCAAGGAATTCGGAGGCTGTGATTGGCCGGCGCATCTCTTGACCTCGGCAGCGGCCAATCGCGGCGGTCGAATTTCTCGCAGACTTTTTCGCCAAGTATTTAGATTAGAGCCCCTGATGGGCCAAATGGAAATCCGTAGGCTGGTGCTTTGCTTTTACTTTGTATTTTTAATGCAATAATTTTGTATAGAACCCCGCACGGACCTCGCTTGCTCGTGTTGGCGGTGGTCGCACCGGAGCAAGGCCACAGGAGAAAGCGTCAGCAACAGACCGCCGGCTCAGTTGCTGACACTCTGTTGGTAGTTGGTATGACCTCAAGGCCTGTTCGCACGCTTGCAACCGAGTGCAACCGAGTACGACCGAGAAAGACAAGACCTGTTGGAACCTCTTAAATTTTCTTAGGACAAGAGAACACACTGGTACGCTGGCGCCACCCATGCGGTGACCCTGGAACTGCATTTCACAAGAGCGAAGGTTTTGCGGGATTTCCGAAGTCAAATGTCCGTAATGCTTATGAGGAAGTCTCGTTTATAACGTTGACAAAAGTTTTTCGAACCAAGAAAAAAAAGATAATGCGCGAGAACAATAGAAAATATGCCGGACCGCCAAGTTTACACTGCTACCCAATAGATGGCGCCAGTGTGTCCCCTCATCGTAAGAGATATTAAGAGGTTCCAAGGCACTCGGTTCTAAGAGGTCGTAAGTGTGTGAACGGGCTTTCAGAGCGCGCGTGATTGGGGAAAGGGAGAGGGGCGCGTGAGAGCGAGAGAAGTGTTAGCGTACCGCTTTCTGGCGCCCTCCTCCCCGCCCCCGCCCTCGCCCAACACCACCTAGAAGGCCTCCGCATGGTCTCCTCTCCCTCTATGAAACGTCATAAGAGTCGGATTGCGCTAACTCGGCTATTGGGCCCGAGCTCGACATTCGACGCGCTGATTGGACACGGGCCCCAGCCGAACACTGACACAGAATTCGTGCCCAATCTCACGCCTCGATCGATCAGACTGTAATGACGCGTGCGGAGGACTTCTGTCTAGGTGGTGTTGCCTCGCCCCCAACACACTACGCGCGGAGGTAGGGTAGGAGACTGCGTATTAGTGCTATTTCACCTTCATCGCAGCCACGTGATATTTTTCTTTTCTTTACTGATAAATTTGACATACGGTTATGATTTCTTAATTGTATACTTAATTGCGTTAATTTTCATGATTCTGGGCCCTACTGGTGGCCGGACATATCGACTCCTATCAACGCTGGCTCATACAAGTTCTATTTGACTTTTGTTAGATTTTCAAACCATCTAAGATGCACATTTGAAGTGATTGATTATGAACCCACAATCTCGCATCTCGGATACAGATGGGACGGCCTGTGGAGACGACGTACGTTGTGCTAGACTTCGAGAACTTTAGCCTCCGGCAACTGTACTCCTGGGAAGGTGGGTCCAGAATCCCAACACTGACGCGAGTGCGCTCATGCGCGTCCTCTGGTTCACCACAGTCATGACGCTGCTCACGGACATGCTGAGTGTCTACGAGGCCCACTACCCGGAGATGCTAGAGAAGGCCGTGGTCATCAACGGTAAGTCATTGGACGAGATTTCAACATGTATCGCTCCCCACTTTCTTCCGACCGTGTCTTCGTCGGTATCGCGAAGGTCACGACATGGGTCGGCACTGTGGATTCGAGGAGATAGCCCAATATTATATTATGTTCTCAGATATTTACTTCAGTTAATTTGGGCACAAAGCGGGAATTCCGCGAAGATCCAAAAGTCGCCACTACTCATTTTTCAAACTATGGCGACAGCGACGCTACTTAAAGTTTACGGACATCCGAAAATCGCACTCCTCATAATACGAATATTGTCACGACTAAAAAACACAAACTTGAATAATAAAACTTAAAATGAACAATTAATGCCGCGAACTTCTGCCGAGAAACATAAAGTAACAAAGACCCTGCATACTTTGACGGGGACAGAAGGACTGATTGACTCAAGCAGCCATGCGAAGCTCCTTTTGTAAGCCCACGTGGGTATCTAATTTTCGCGCTCCAGGAAAACAACAAGATTCTGTAGTCATCTGGAATATCGCAGTCTTGCAAACAAAAGGAAGATAAAAAGGACAAGCGCTGGCGGGGATCAAACCCCAGCCAGCGGCGTGGAAGTCGAGCACGCGGCTGACTCCAGCTATTCGCATGCGGCATTACTCCCACTTTGAAAAAAATGTATCGCCCCGATGCAACACCAAGTTAAATTGGGAACTGAAAACAAGAAAAGGGGAAAACTGGGAGGTCACCTAAAACGCAGATTTTCACAGGTCCTATCGAGCATAGTTCAGTTCGAGTCGAGACGACGTGAATCACCTTCGGGTAGGCGAGAGGGCGTGCGTGACAACGATTCATGTTCCGTCGGGCAGCGGCTTGCGACGAGTGAATTGGTGTTCAGATCCACGACTTGAGTAGCCGGGCCGATAACGGGGCGTCGTGGCGACAAAGAATGTACTGGCCATCGTCAGCAAGTGTGCGGCTCGAATCAAAATGCGGCCGAGCTGGCGGACTTTCTCCGCTCGTTGAGAGACGAACTGAGCGTCGTCGTTCTCTTCGTCTTCCTGGTCGACATTACACTCGTCGTCGGTATCGTCATCGGGTTCGTTATCAAGGTATTCGTCAAGGTTGTAGTGGGGTTGTCGTTGGAGTCACCGTACGGGTCGTTCCTGGGTCGCCGTCGAATTCGTCGTCAGGGTTGCCGTCGAAGTCGTAGTCGGGATCGTCGTCGAAGTCGTCGTTCGAGTCGTTGCCTTTGTCATCGTCAGAGTCGTCGTCAGTCTCGTCGTCAAGGTCGAAGTCACTTTGTCGTCGAGGCCGTAGTCGGGTTGGTTGTTGACGTCGTAACCGGGGTTTGTATTTGGAGACGTTGTCCGTTTCATCGCCGGCGTCGTGGTCGAAGTCGTCATCATGCATGAGAAAAAACAAAGGGTCCATATAAAGGATAAACAATCGCGACCTTGTAGGGTTGTAGTTGGGGTACCACAGGGCTTTGTGCTCGGGCCTGTACTTTTTATTATTTTTATCAGTGACATGGGTGCAGAATTCGAAGAAACTGTACGTATTAAGCATTCTGGCGCTCAATACGATAATATTTAGCGAAATTACAAGTAGATCCGACCAGCTAAAATTAAATCTGCATTTGCAAAACATTAAAAAATGGTGTGACGAATGGCAGATGTCACTGAACATCAATAAAACCGTTTTTATGACAGTGACTAAAAAGCTAACCCCACTAGTTTTCGATTACCGTAATGGGGAAAAATCGCTCACAAAAGGGATGGAGTATAAATATCTATGCTTATTATTCTGTCCAAATCTCTAATGGAACCTTCATGTTGATCAAATATGCGAAAAGACCATGCAGCGGCTCTGGACTTTACGAAGAACTAACTCTACGAGACGCTTCTCCCCGAGTTAAAATAACTGCTTTCAGAAGTCTGGTCTTACCAGTCATGGATTATGCCAGCCCAGTTTGGGAACCCTACACGCGTCAGAACACAGAAAAAGTACAAAGGGTACAAAATAAGGCGCTTCGCTTTATTTTTAATAATTACACATCAACCACATCACTTACAGAATTGCAAAATAGACCTGGATTTCACACGACTGATGCGCATATGAAAATAAATCGCCTTAAAACGTTCTTCTCAATTATCAGCGATTCCCAGAAGTTAGACAAGCAAAATATATACAGTTTTCGACTCCGAGATTTGTTAGACATAAGCATAACAGGGACATTGATCCCTATCCGTACTCTTCTGATGTATTTAAATGTTCGTTCTTTGTGAGATCTATAGATGACTGGAATAGTTTGCCTGAAACTATTGTAAATAGTTCAAGCGCATCTGCGTTTGAAAGAAGCATTGCCTCGTATTTTCTGATGTATATTTCGTACCGCATATTTTGATTATGTGCTCTTTTCTACTATAGACCCGTTGCACTGGGGCAGGGGCGCGAGCGCGTCCGGAAGACTTACGCAAGACGCGACCCTATTATGCTGGCTGCACCAACCGTGTGGTGCTGTAACGTTCGATTTTGCACGTGCCACGTCCGAATACAAGAATTCTGTCGGCATCTGTAGATGCGCGGTAAACAAACGTCTAAAAAAATAAAAAAGAATTATGCGTTTAGTGGCCGCAGCGTACCATTAAACATTCCTTTTATCTTTGCTTTCTTTCGTAGCTTCACGCGAGCACGTATGTTTTATTTTACGTGATAGCGAAGCCGAAGATACTCTAAAGCACGTCCTCCTGAACCATGCTCGCACTGCACCAGCGCGCGTGCTGGCGGGGACGCTGAAAGCTCGCAGCTCGCTCTTGTAGCCTCTGCTACGCTGGCACTTAGAATAGAATGGAGTTTAAAAAACTGGTGGGGAAGCGTATTGACGGCATGCTCGAAACGCGAGCCAATTATTCTATTTTGCTCGCCTGGGACGCTGCTCAGAACTTAAGAGCTACGGGCCCATGTACCCACTCCTGCCTTATAGCCATGTCAATGGCTGGCAGTAATGAATAAATAAAAATAAACAAAATGTTATCGTCGAGGTCGTAGCCAGGGTTTTTGTCGTGTACATAGTCCGGGTCGTTTTGAAACCAAAGTTGAGGTCGTCATTGATGTCAGAGTTAGAGTCATCCTCGGATGTTTCCGGAAACGTCGCCTTCACGGTCGTCGTCTTCGAAGTTATCTTGTCCACATGAGGTACGCATCGTGGGCATAGATTGCGTTACCTCGCACCTCCACTAAAACGTCAAGAATGAAACATATAAACTTGATTAATAAAATTAATGGCAGCGAACTTGTGCTGAGAAACATAAAGTAACAATACGTTGACGGCGACGGAAGGACGACTGACTCAAGCAGCCATGCGAAGCACCTTAAGTAAGCGCGTGGGTATCTATGAGTTTCCGCGTTCAAACAAACAACGAAATTCTCGAGTCATCTGGAACATTCCAGGCAAGCAAACAAAGAAAGATAAAAAGAGGCAAGCTCTGGCCGGAATCAAACGCCAGCCAGCGGCGTGGGAGTCGAGCACGCTGCTGACTCAGCTATTCGCAGTTGAGCAATATCCGCAAGATCCAACAAGCCACTGCCACTCGGTCATATCACATAGCTCATCATTTCTAAGGGCCTGTAGATTATTAAGAGAAGAAAGCTTTAATGAATAGGGAAGAGGACGGATAGGGCACGTAGTTGTTTTATGCTAATAAACCCTTTGATATCCCAATCACTTAGTTTTTAATTAGATTTACTGCTCCTCGTACTATGTCAATTCCGCTTAGAATTACAGCATAAATTGCACAACTGAGTTTCAATATTCGTATTTTTACTCAAAAGCGTTGCAAGGTTTGTAATATCTTCTAGTAAACACTTGTCACTAAATCGCGCTCCCATTAGTCTATTTCAATATTCAAATAAATCCCGCGACACCAAGCCAGATTTTGTTTCTGCTCCAACTGGTACCAAAAGAGCCATGTATTTTTATCCCATTGCTCAGTTCAGTCTAAACACGGCTAACTGCCGCTGGGTTGAAGGCAGTATCCTATTGAGTCTCCACGCTATAAATCATCTAACGTGTTTAAAATTACATTACTGTTTTTTTGTGTGTGTTTTTTATTAAGTTTCCCGAGACTCTTAAGGAAAATGTACGTACAATATACCTTTCCAAAAAAGGGTCCCTGTCGGTTCCTTTTTCAGTGTCCGTGCGTATGGCGCGTGACTTGCTCGCTTTCCGAAGCGGCGAGCATGCACGTGTTGGGCTGAGAAGATCGCACGCTGGGTTGAGGACTTGTAAATATTGGGATGGTGTATATAGACAGACACCGACATCACCTAAGTATACATGTTGAAATGTAAGGTTGAGCTATTGCGCTTGCACTGCTAAACTGTATGCCATGATTGGTTCTGCCTGTGAAAGATTTGGCGTATTTCTCGCAGCGCCCAGCTTTTTCCCGCTGCTCTGGAGGATCGTGCGTCCCTTTCTATCGCAGAGAACGGTGGACAAGGTACTTATTTTTGCCAAGGGTGAGTGCCCTGTTCTCGATAGTTTCATTGTGCGAACGAGTATCCCATTTGTCTGTGAGAACAACTTACTATTACGGTTAATAGTACTGCTACTGTTAATATTACTATTACTTGAAGGTCACTCGTAATTCTTGACGCTTAGATGCAGTGTTTACTTCAAGTAAATTGTAAAGACGGCTGTTTGTTTGTTTTTTTCCCTTCGAGGTCACCGCGTTGAATTTTGAAGTATTTGAATCGGAAATAAATTTACAACAAAATAGCTAGAAAATAATACATCGAGTGTCAGGAACCCTTTAGATTCTAGATTCATGTAGTTTATTTTGAACAATTTATTTTCGTATTTTCTTCAAACACGGCTTCGTTGAAATTCAGAATGGTGATCGTCACGAGGAAACGGACTGTGCAGTATCAAACAAAAACAATATTTTCGGTAAAGCCTCTTTTTTTATTGCTTTAAATATTCGAACTAGAGTACTAACAATATTGTCCCCCTATATGTCACTTTTAAACAAAACGTGTAAAACAATGGCTGGGAATTGTATTTCACGTCAAACGTATGGCGTCTACAGCTCTCGGCGCTCTTCATTGGCTAGTTTAGCGACTGGCTTAACACGTGGCATGTACCTACACTCAAGAGCAATCCCTGGAATGGAGATACCGGCGCAAACCCGGGTTTTGAAAACGTGCGACAAAGTGTCAGGTTGCTATCTGCCGGACGCAGAGCGTATGCCCCGCAGGGCTTTCCCGCCAAACGGTACCTGAACTCACGGCGATGTGTCGTTACATGAAAGACACTCGCTTAATAATCTAAATGGTCTGGGTTCGACTCTGGCCTGGCGCAAACGCCTTTTTACTGCGATAGTGTCTTGCCCCTCTCTCGCCCCCTTACATGCACAAACACTAAAAACCAATCAGTGTCGAACCTCGCGGCCACGCTTCTATCTAGGCTTCACTTTTGGGCTTCACGAAACGTTCCTCGTTAATAAAATGAGGTGTCTGATTTAGACCGTGCTCCCTCGGGAAGCCAACAATTAAAAAGTAAAAAATCATCGACAGAGATGCATTAGTATAACTCCAATTTTGTCTCTGCATACGCACCAACATTCTGACATACAAGCGGGATTTTCCAGGATATGCTGACTTCCGTTATTCCTTCGAATGTTTCCTGAAAGCAGCAGAAGACTGAGCGTATGCGAAGAGAAATTGAGAGAGAGGAGGAGACGAGAGCGCGGGGGGACGTCAGTATGCCGAGCTCTGATTGGATGGATCAGTGGGTAGACCTAAAGCTAGCAGCCTTTGTCTCCACTGCAGCTCGTCAAACGCTTTAGAACGCGGAACACCGGCGTCCGGCGTTTGGCTGTTGAATTCGAACGCTTTCGACGAGTGCAGTGAAGTAAGTCTATACCCACTATTCATTCCAATCGGAGCTCGGCGTTCTAACGTCCCCGCGAGCTTTCGCCTTCTCTTCTCCCTCGGCTTCTGCCCGCCATTGACTTGGTGACGCGAAAAGTGGACTTCCTGATGTGAGTCCACTCGACACTTTCTAGATGCATGATAAGCCTGCTGGTTTATCTACGTCACACATTACCAGACGCCAGCGCAGGTCACGGGTTGAACACAAACGACTGTGTCAGCTTTCGACTGGCACTCGTGATCAATCGGGTAGAACACTAGTGCCTAGCGAACGCTGACGCGGCACTATTCCACCACTGGCCCCTTGCAGACGGCTGGCGAGAACTAATGCGGGACACCTTCGAACCCGAGGGGCTCCCCAAGCACTGGGGCGGTGACATGCTGGGTCCGGACGGGGATCCGCGCTGCACAGACAAGGTACGTCCAGGTTTGGACCTTGCCAGAGCATTGAGCGAGGTCATATACTGCTAAAGCCACACTCACACTGACCATACGTCGAGCAAGACACGCGGCTTTCGCCATACACATGATAAAGAAGTATCTGCGGACAGGCTTCAAGCAGCTTCCAAGCATGTTTCATGCGTTCAAACATGTCTAAAGACAGGTTTTGTTTTCTCTTCTTGTGGTCAATGGAACAGGACCGTCATAACAAGAAAAAAACATGCATGAGACAGTGTCTTCCATGGAGGTAGGCAGCTTCTCGAGGCGACATGTGTGTCACCTGCAGAAGCTTCCTACCTCGTGTCTTCAGAATGCCTTTTATATGGCAAGCAGTGTGACCGCCGATTTACATATCATACAAAAGACAATTACAATTACAATTTCTAAGTGAGAGCTAAGAATAAAGAAAATAAACTGTTTCTTTCTACCTGCACCACCTGACGATATAACAGGTTTAATCCAATTTGAAATAAATAATGTGGGCCGTATTTGGCCAAAAGTGTTCTTTAGTTCGCAGACATTGGCGTGCTTTTTGCTTTCTATGCCATCTCAACTAGGGTTGGGCGTCGATTAAAAGTTTTGACCCGATTAATCGCCACACTTTGATCGATTAATTGATCGATTAATCGGCTTCGTACGTTCCCATGCTTAAGAGCCTGTTTTGTTTGTCATGTCAAAATTAAAGAGTTTGCCTCTGCTAAATATGTAATAAACTGCGCTGTACAATTTCGCATCTTAAATCAACCTTGACATGTGGTTGAGAACAGTCAAAAGACACCCACGCTGACAAATTATCACTTCAGCCGCAGAGGCCAAGAGGTTCGTTGACATTCTCCGAAAATAGCGAACTCCTTTGATTGTTCACAATAGTCTCTGCTGCCCTAAACGGACACTCGCACGGTGTTGAAGTGGCCAGGGACACGTATAACCTTCTCTACGTCCTTTCGAGTTACGAATCTCGCCCCTACAGTTTACTTTAGGTCAAAATGTATCCTAAAGTTTGCCTTCATACAGGTGTACTAGTCCACGTCTGCGTGGTAAAAGCGTTATATTTTTACTTACCTTTTTCTTTTTGTTAACATTCACCCGATTAAACGGTAAAATACTAATTGGGATTAAAGCATTCATTGATTAATCGGTAGATGAATCGATCAAAGGCCAAGCCCAAATTTCAACCTTTGTTTACACTATCGATGGTTACGGTTTCTAAAGAGAAAAATGTACCTGTATTATGTAATGAGATGACAAACTAACAACGCTGTCAGTTATTCTGAAGGGCAGCCTATTCAGATCGAAACAACGCTGTATAAAGTGGTCAAAGCTAATCGGCTATAAAAAAGAAGTTGCAAATTTGTTGTTTTACTATTTAATCTCTTTCCAGGGGTACCTGCAGGCGTCTCTGTTGTAAATAGGCGATTTGGCTACTGCCGTAGGATTGCTAACTTGGAGTATTTAACGTGCGAGACTAAGTAGTGATCACACAAGCGCACGCCGGTACAATGCTCCCGCATATCGATATCGCCGGGAGTTGGTATTAAACTCAGTTTAAGGGCGATTCTGCAATTAATAACCGCCGTGCTTCTGAAAATTGGAAGTTCTCGCAGTCTTCTCTTAGCGAGCAGGCTTGAAGACGGCCATCCTAATAGGTAATTCAGGAGCGGTTTGCGTAGGGGTTCCCAAACAACGATTCTCTTGAACGGGCATGCAGGGCTGCCCCTTCAAGTGGAACACCAAAGAACTGTCTAACCGAAGACGCAAGGGTGAATATCATATTGTTTAGACTGCATTATTCCTGTTTTTGTGATATGTGATATGTTTGATTAATACAAAGCTTGCTAAAAAGGCGCCTTTATTGGACGCCATGGCAGTGTGCATTATTGATTAGCGCAATTGGTATTTGTTTTGTTCCTTTGCACCATCATTTATTTATTTTGTTCGCTGACAAGCGATGACTTACATTGCTTGCTAATACGGCGCCTGACTCACAGCGTAGAGCTATTCACTTTGCCCAATATGTACCCACTAAAGTTGGCAAGACGTCAAACATGATGCAGAGCAGAAACATATGTTTACGCTATTTTACTGCTTTCAGTAGTCCTCCTTTGCTCTGAAAGTTTTGCGGCAGCGTTCTGAGGCGCTCGATGCATTGCTCGATGAACTGTTAAGTTTTTAGTCATTCTTCAATTCTTTCATCGTTTCTCCCACACTACAACTATTAAAAATACGCATTCAAGGTGTTTTTTTTGTCTTTGTGACTTTAAGATAATTATATTCTTCCAACTCGTTAGACCTTTCCTTTTTTAGGAGCTTTGACAAGCTAGATCGTTTTCTGCGGGCTTCTCCTTGGTTCCCTATCGGCTAACCTTCAAGATTCTGCCGTGCAGGTGTGCCCAGGTGGCCAGGTGCCGAAGTGCCCGCAGATGGGCCCGGACGCTTTCAGTCAGGTCATCTCGAGTCGGGACGCCTGGGAGCTGCGCGTGCCCATCCAACAATCACATAGCCTACTGCGCTGGAACTTCCACGTGCAGCGAGGGGATCTGGCCTTCGACCTGCGCTACCTGCCGCCTAAGGACGACGAAAAACCAGAGGCCTCCGAGGAGCCGCTGACGAAGCCGCAACGCCTCACAGGGCAGCAGGAAGGAAGCCTCCACTGCGACAAACCGGGCACATGTGAGTGCGCTGCTCGTGAGATACCAGATGTTTCTATTGTGCGCACGCACCCTGAAGCTGGAGTCGCAAACAAACAGCGGGTCCGTTCGTTTAGACAATATGATATACCTAAATTTGAGAAGAATATTTAATCGGCGCGGGCTGTTCAACAGCCAGTTCATGGGAACTCAGGTCGCCTTCGTGTGACGCGTCTGCTCACGTGGAACTCGATAGGTGCTCTCGCTTCACGATCGTTCGCGTGAGATGTTTTCACTATATGAGTTCGCGTGTTAAGGCGAACCGAAAATTAAACTTACGCAGCTCGATATAGTGAGTGTGAACACAATATCGGTGCCTCCTTGGTCTTCACTCATCAGTATGGCTTTGAATAGTTTTGCTTCCACAACCGAATGTTTTGCCCCACACAATACCTTTCCAAAACACGCAATATTCGCGACATCCTCTACAGCTTTCAAAGACATGATTTATAATCTATTAAATATAATACTCATAGTCGGTCTCTAGACAAAAACAAATGGTGAACTGACGAATAGACAAACCGAGTTTATGTACTGTGATGTGAAGCCTTGACATCGCCATACTCTCACGTTTTCGGGCGCCCGTGGCGCTGGTCTCGTTCGTAGACGTGCTGCGTTTCGACAACTCCTTCAGCTGGCTGACCAGCAAGAACCTGACGTACACCGTGGAGGTTCAGCCACCGGACGAAACCCCCTGAAGAAACTCGGTACCACCCCACCGGACGACACGTCGCCGGACGGACACGTGACGAACCACGGACGCCACCCACAACCGTAGTCCCCAAGGCGGCGCCAACTGCATCCATGGACACACTTCCAATGCGCTCGAGGAATGCTTCGTTTCGCAAACGTTGTAGTTCAGAGTTCTTGACTGGATAGAAGCGCCGGAGGACATGGGACAAAGTGAAGGTAACGAGAGCACGGAGTGGACTCGCAACTGAAAGTTTCTTAGAAAACACACTGACTTAAAGGAGCACTCCAGAGTATTTTGTTCATGGTCGCTCGTTGATTGGCTTTAAAGTTGGCTGAACACACAGATAGACATGACCGTACCGGTTCCCAAAGTATTATGTGAAAATAAAAAATTGCAAAATTTTTGACATTTTTTTTATTTCGTTTTTATCGTGTTTTTTAGATTTTGTTTATGGTCGCTCACTGATTAGCTTTAAAATTGGAAAATTGGCTCTCCGAAAAGATATACATGGCCGTACCGGTTCCGTAAGTATTATGTAAAAATTAAAAAGAAAATCGCGAAATTGTTGATTTTTTTTATTGTTTTTGTGTTCTATTTTTTTTTTTTACCGAGAGCCTCTACTGGCAACACTGACGTGCGACGACAGAGATGGTACAAAGTGGGCAGTAAACCACGTTCCCAAGTGATTACAAGACGTTTTATGGTGGGAAAAGAATGCTTGGAAGCCCATTTACTAAGAAGCAATAAAAAACGCATCGACATGCTCTGTTTAAGACTACCTACGCCACCTGAAAATCTTTACCGTTTGTGATGCCGCACCAATGGAGAGCACTTGGAATTTCGAATGCTGGTTTCGGCATCATCTTCATTTACAGTTTTCTCAATAGCTATTTTGAATTTCGAGACAATAAGTAGCATACCGTGAAAACTAAAGTCCGGGTATTCCGAAAATGCAATTTGTTTGGGTAGCTCAAAAAACGGCCGGAGTACCCCTTTAAATACCTTAATAAAACCACGTCACTTCTGGCTACCCCACGCTCTTTCTAAAAATAACATTTTCTTATCTAACAGGGACACAGAAGCTCACAAGTGTGCGCCGTCTGTGGCCCTATTAGACGAGCAAATGTAATTTTTAGAGAGAGAGGAAGAGAGGGGGGGGTGCTGGAAGTGACGTGGTTTTATTAAGGTATTGAAAGGGCAACCGATCGAAAAGAAAACCAAAATAAATTACTGATATCGCTTTAGTAGCACGAAATATGATCGAAACCGAAATATTACGTCGAAGTGAAGCCGAGTACTCCACTAAAACGAATTTTAAAGATACGACCAGCTGCTTTTATCTGGGTGGCTTGCGGGTTAGCTTTTAGTCAGGGAACACTGGCGCAGCACCCCAATCACGTCACGTCGCGGTGGAGTGGTGGTTGATTTCGAGCGTTGTACCGCTTAACGCAGCAGCACGGTGACGTCACGTCGCGGCCGGATGGATGGATGGATGAATGGACGGATGGATGGATGGTAATGGCCATACCCTCTGTAACGGGCGGCAGCTTGCGCCACCTAGCCTAACATTTCGTCATCCCTTTTTTTTATTTGTAGAAATTTTGTTTTAACAACTCCGGCTGATGATCAGTGTTGCCACCCCTCTAGTAGATCATTTCTGTTTTGCCGTAGGCGCTCGAAACCATAACTTTGAGCCGCGATATTTATAAAACTATACACAATATCTAGAAGGAAAAACAGTTATACCTTGTAATTCAGGGACACTGCTTTAGTTGAAAACGGTCGTAATCCCAAATTCAAAAATAGTGACGAGAGGTGTCCTTTAAGTCAGTGTATTTTTTAAATAAACTTTCAGTTACTATTGCGCTCCGTGTTGTCCTTACCTTCTTCACTTTGTCGCTGTCTTTCGGCGTTTCTATCCAATCGTGAGCCAACTGGCCCAACTAAACTTTTTGTTCCAGAGTTATTGTTGTCCAGTCAAGACGGCTATCTTCCGAAGGATGTTTTATTCCGCAATAAAAAGAATTGCCTTCTTGCACTGATGGAGATTTAGATTTTTCAGCCCTTCTTTTTATTCATGCCGTATAGACTACTACTCTGTAAATAAAACTGGATGTATTTTATTTCCGTAACATATGAAGGGCCAGTTCTTAGCGCTTTCGTGTACGAGTCTGGGATGCAGCCTCGATAGGGCCTGCTGTGGTCATACGCACGCTCCACGCGCAATCGGCGACTGCTCTTGGAGCGTGGACTTTCTCCGTGTGCGACAACAGCAACGCGGACAACACGCACTAAGAAGGATATAGGTTCCGAGCTTTCCATACCACCAAAGCGACGCAGGAGCGAACATATAGCGGGCGCCGCAAGGGGAAGAGGGAAGGGCAAGGGACGCGGCTGCAAAACGAAAGCGCCGAGTCCAGCAGCGACAGGAAGCCAGTTGTCATTACATGGCGGTCGACCGGTAGTTGAAGCGCCACTCCACGTACATGCAACCCATTCGGTGCGGTGTGTAAAGTGTGCGACAAACTGGGGTTTCGGGCGGAAGTGAGCACAGGTGTTCTAAAATGTTCTGCCTTTAGAACGCCTGTAAAGAAGTGTGCTAAAGAGACTTTTTGTGTGAGTGTGTGATTGTGTGTGTCTGTTTCACGTTGAAGGAGATATTGAGAAATTTCAATCCGATGTTTCTGCGAAGTCACACAACGATCGAGTGACGCTGCACACGTTAAGGGTGGCTTCCCAAGACATCTCACACCTCAGGCGGTGTGGGCTCTCTTGCAAAACGCGACTGGCGTGAAGTTGGCCTGTTAAGATTTATCTTTTTTTCTTTCTTTTTTCTTCACAAGATAACATTATTGCTAGAGCCTTTGCAGTTTAACACTATACACATTTGCAGTGCTTATCGTCTAGGCCAAAAGTACTGGGTAGCTGGGCTCTGAGCGCATGGGCGGTGTACACGCCAACAAGCGCTGCTATTGGCAGGGCGCATGGGGAGAAGCTGCACTTTAGGCGAATATGGTTCTGCGCATCCGCAGCGCCCACATCTTGTGTGTTGGTAAGCAGCGCCTCGTTGTCTGTAATATTCCGGGCAAAAATAGCTACTTTGCACTCTCGCAATACGTTTCACAGACGAAAGAAACGTTATCGAGTTTAAACGTTTACCCCGTTCCGCATACACTATGTGGATAAAGCGTTCATTCTTTAAGAATAGGGGTATGGGGTTTGTTCACCCTGACGCCCTCTTGTGAAAAAGGGTGAGTCGGTCGGTCAGTCCGCACTGTCTCAAACCGCTTTCTTTCGCTACCGCGCGACTGTCGCTCGGACACTAAAAATCTGTCGCGTGATTGGTGATAGCTGCGAGAATGAACCCGCCTTACCTTCAGATTTGCGCAACTATCTTACAACGAAAGATGTGCCTACGACGAAACTTATGAGCAAATCTGTATTCAAGAAAAGTGAAATGATCGTAGAATGCTCGTTGCGCTGGATTCCTATGACATCTACGGGGGTGTCTCGCAAACGTGATTAATGCGAAGGCGTTAACTGGCCCATGGAGCGAGCCGGCGTTATCAGCATTTGAAGCCGAGCCAAACGGCACCTAAACTCCCCTGTCCCAATGGTGCGAAGCCTGTAGTCTGTAGTAGCCACCCCATTGGCTGGCGCGCGGCGTAGTTCCGATAAACGCCACCTACAGAGAAGCCCTCTCTATGGCGCAGTGGCCCGGCCGCTGCAAGCAGAGCCTATACAGTCACTCTAGCCGCCGGCAAGGGAGCTGCCGGTCGCAGAGCCAGCACAGCCCGCCCGGGACAGTGATTTCCCTACGCACCTCCTAGCGGGGTGTACAACCCCCCTTCCCCCTTGTTTTTTCTGAAGGCACACTCTTAATTCGCAATGACTCCTCTATTCTCAATGCCACCCCCTAACCCCCCCCGCCGCCCTACAAATTTAGACCCCCCCCCCCCCTAATTTCAATTTCTGGGGAAACCCCTGGCCCGGACAGACTCCGGAGAGGCCGCACGGCCGAGCTCAGCGCGGCGCGCAGCTTGCAGGAATACGCTACGTATACGAAATGCTTTCGCATTCCGACACGTTAGCAGTCTTAAGTGTATTTCTATTTTTTTTTCGTTTTTTATAATTAACGTGACCGACGACATCGCTCGGTTACTTCGTCGCAACGACCAACGGACATTCTTTTTGTTTGTGTGTGTGTGTGTGTTCTCGGCAAACGTCTTATATTAAAAAAAAGTTTTCAAACTACTTGTTGCGGCACGCGGCACGGTCGCTGGATGCACGGATGCCCGGAAACAGCGCCAACGATAAAGGGAAGATGGGGCACTTCTGCATTTGAGAAAAACGCTTGAATTGCGTTCATTTGGCCTTTAGAATAACAGATATCACAATTATATTTCAATGCGACGCGCCGGAGAGCCATAACAGCAATTTCAAAATAGGGCTGAAGCCCCGCCTCCCTAGCCTTGGGCAGCCAAAAGATCCGTCGATGACGTCACGTACAGCGACTTTCTTTCGCGTTTTCTCGCGTTTCACACTACTTGCGCAGCAAAAGGTTTGGGTATTTGGGTTCACGGGGTAAAAATACACAAGAATTCACTTCAACTCATTTTTTTCAAGAAGCTCCCCATCTTCCATATAACAATCCAACCGACCGAGCGCCCCTGCTCATCCTCTGGCCTTTGCCTTCCTTTGCAGCGGCCGTGCTCATCCAGCGAGGTCTTTGCCTATGGATAAGCACTTCTTTATTTCTTGCCACGTCGAAGGGAAGACGAAGGCCAGCGCAGAAGGAACGTTGCAAATTTCTGCATTTCAAGCGGCCACTGGAAAGATGGAGTACCAGGAAAGCAAGGAAAGACGCTTTTGTCTCATTTGTTTCTTCTTCCTTTGTTAGAAGGGCTGTTATTTGAAAAAAACATGTTATTCTCTGACGGAAAATTCCGACTTGAATGCGGCTATTTAGGAGGTCTCTAATAAGCATAAAATGCAACGATGCCTCGGTCAGGTATAATAGAGGGCGCATTTTTAGCGATAAAGGGACACATTTTGTATGTTATTTACTTTCATTATTTTATCAAAAATCATACGTCGATTATAAATGTGACGACTTTATTTTAAGTGTATGTTTCTTTATTTTAATCATATTGGAGCACTCACGAGAACAAAGAATCTGTTTTATTCACTACCTAGAAACAACCGTTCATCTTGATAGAAGCATACCAAAACAAAATCCTACACATAACTCAAATAACATATAAAGGAACATTTATGTGAAGCAAAATATAAACCAGGCCTTTAAATTAAATTTACACTAATTGCACTGTGAAGGAAGTTGTGTCTACCAAAAACAAGTGTGAGCATACAGAAGAGGATACACCGTGACACTGAGCAGAAAAATAGCGGAAGGGTTTGAAGAAAATCTTAGATCTCTGCGAACAATATTTATTGATAATAAAAGACGAATATTACAATTTGAGTGCTAGTCAAATTCATATGTTTGAGTACAAATATCTTACAATTAATGTGAATTAGGCATGGATGATTTAAACAAACATTATCTGGAAATATTTTCCAGAAACGCATGTCAATGAAAAGGAACAATTTTATTAGATGACAAACACCTCACATACTTGTATTTAAAAAAAGAGGTTCTGAGTAAGGTAATATTAGATTGTGTACTTCTTCAGAAACCGGCGAGTTATTCAACTCCAATGGGTGTCTAGCATCTCGGCAGTAGATAAGAAATTTAGCCAGTGCTGTGCAACTGCTGGTCTTGCGTCTTTAACGAGCGTCATACATGCAGAGATACAGGAACGCACGCCGGCACGATGCTCATCTGGAACTCAAACCGGCAGATTATGAAATGGAACCCAGGATACCTCGGTTCTGCGGCACAGGCGTTCACTTCATTGATTTATTTTTTAATTGTGTAAACCAGTAAACAACATATTCCTAAATAAACGGCAGGAAGAAAAGGTGCCTGGCTTCCGGAATGGTTTCAACTAAACCTTTGATTATTCACCCGGTCGACGCGAAACGTGCGAGGCCCCCTCGCGAGCGAGGTCTGCTAAATCTAGAAACTCGGTGAATCTTCAACGTTTCAAGAAATTAGGTATACAGCTGCTATCAATTACTATCGCTTCTAAGTTTTAATTGGCGGACACAAAGAATTGCGCAAAATGCGTAATGCGCTTCTCGGCGAGCGATTTTAAATTTATATACAATTCTTAGTAAAAAATGTATAAAACAAATTAATCAATCACCTGCATTTGCCGGGACATGGCCGACAATTTAAGAATGTATGAACATTTTTTCCTTTTCTTCCGAACACAAGTCGCGATGTGACGAACTTCATTGCCATGTATTCAGTGCGGGAGGAGCTAAGCGTCAGTTGCTGACTCGATGTAGCGAAAACAACTGTGCGGTGCTTTGCAACGCCACTGTGCAGCGTGCTGAGCTATGATGACAGCACTAACTTACTCGAAGTGAATGCAAAACCTTTTTGTACCAAAAAGCCACCACAGATCAGAAAAAAAAGAAGCCAGGAGGTTCTGAAATCTCGTGTCATACGCCGCACAAGGTGCTAATGTAGAAGCTCCCGGCATGTTTTTAGACATTTCAAAGTTTCTTGTTTGTTTTTTCTATATAAAAAGCAATTTAGAAGCTCTGTTACTCATCAGAAAGATTACTCAAATAACAAGTTGCACTCTGCTTTCAATAAATAAGCCGTTTTAATCGGCATAGACGCGAAGTAACATAGCCACTCCGTGCTATTACATTGCGCGTCGTTGACCCGTATCCTACCCCTTCCGTCACAGAAGAGCGCCCGCGAGGTGGCGCCACCAAGACATCTCGTCGTCAATAGTGCTTAGGAAACACGTACAGCGCCCTGTTTTCACCATTCTTTAAACTTCACCTGTGAGTTGAGCTGTGAAAAACAGACATAAATATAGTTCTTTCCTTTTATATTTTGCGTTATGCGTATCAGTTTGAGGTATGTAAGTTTCCAAACATGAATTTTGCAAGGCGCGCCAAATGTGCTGGTTTTGCGGCCTATGCCATTCAACGGATGCTGGCAGCAACAGGGCTCTGCCATGATGTGGGTACTCTATTGCAGCTGTTAGAGCGGATGTTATTTACGAGAATTCGTAAAATTAAACAATCTCCGGAGCACTCTTATTTCTTTGTTTTCTTATAGCCGAAGTGCGGATGTAAAAACAACAAAAATAGGCGAACAGCAGCTCCGAAATAAATGTATCTTAATCCTTCAACTAAAGTTCAAAGACCCCAAATGTGCACCGTGTTGTGTAGTTGACGTTGCGCTGTCGTTGTTGTCGTCGTTGATGGTTGTCGTTGTTGTTTTCTTGTTGCTTAGCTGCCTTGGATATTTATTGTATGAGCATTTCGGAGCTACGAAAGCAAGCTGCACGATGACGTGTCTGCACATGACGTATCTGCCGTAGTCAAAAGACACGTCGAACGTATCCGGTGATACACGCCGAATGTGCAGGGCATTTGCGGCACATGGCATACCGATATCTGTAGGATATTATCGCCGTGAATGAAGGTGCAAGGATCCTGTACAACGCCTGAAACCGCACCTCCTTGCTGGGTGATTGTAAAACATCATTTTTTTATTTGCGTTGGCTTGCTCGGTTTGAGGTATATGTACGTATCAAACATAAACTTTGCAAGGGGCGCCAAATGTGCTGAGTTTTTGCGGCCACTACCCGTACACGGGATGCTTGCAGCAACAAGAGCACTGCCATGATGCGTAGACCTTTTGCAGCTGTTACAGCGGATGTTATTCACGAGAATTTGTAAAAATGAGGGCTCTCCGGGTTCTTTTTTTATATTTATGTTTTGTTTTTTTCTTTTAGCCGAAGTGCGGACGCAAAAACAACAGAAATAAGCGAACAGCAGTTCTGAAATAAATTTATCTTATTCCTACAACTAACGTCCGAAGACATCAGAATGTGCACCGTGTTGTGTTGTTGACGTATTCTGTTGTTGTTGTCTTTGTTGGTTGTTTGCTTCTTGCTTAGCTACCCTGGATGTTTACTTGTGAGCGTTTCTGAGCTACCAAAGCAAGCTGCACATGACGTGTCCGCCGTGGTCAGGACGTGGAACGTATCCGTGATACAGAGCAGAATTCGCACGGCATTTCCGGCACGTGCCATACTGTTATCTGTGGATATGACCCCGTGATTAAAGGCGTAATGATCCCGTACAACGCGCGCAATCGCACCTTCTTTGGGTGATTATAAGAAACATTATAACCGTGCATAGGGTAAAAGAAACGGTCCGCTAGAACGATAGGGACCAAACAAACACAGGTCATGCATAACGATAAGGACGAAACACAAATGGGTCCTATGGTTCTGGCTCGACCATTTCCTTTTGCATTATGTACCAACTAGCTCTGCGCTGACCCGTTACGCATGGGAATGTTCACGGTTTGGCAGGATATGATAAAAGTTATAATCCTCCTGTGTACCAGATTCGAGAGCTCCTTGGCGTGAGGGCCACAGGAGCAACGGGGGGGGGGGAGTGAAGTGGCTGCTCCACGTGAAGGAGGAAGAAAGACACAGCTCAATTAGGATTTCTCAACATGTAGCAGGAGGGAAGAAACATGTTATTAAAGTGGGGAGGAGATTGGAGTAGAATTAGAGGCGGAAACTTTTACTCTGTATGGGGGAACCAGAAACACACGTTAGGAGTGGCTGAAAGGCAATGTAGGGGTTCTGAACACTCCTCTGAGGTATGGGTATCTGAAAACAAGAAATAACTCGAGCAACGTGAAATACAAAACACGCCATTAGGTGGGCTCAAATTTGAAGAGCTAAGCATACATGTGCCGAATGCCAGAGTGAGTGAGAGAAAAGGTGTTAGAACATCTGGTTTTGTATCGTGCACGGGATTAGTCGCTCCTGCCATCCCTGAAGGGAGTAACAGATCTGGGTGGGAGCGCTGGGTTTTTCTGGCGGGGATGGAAGAACGGAGGATGAAAGGGTTACAGTCACTAAAGAGATGGTTAGATCAATGGTGGAAATTTGCTAAGAAAATTGAATGAAGTAAAACTGAGTAGCACAGATGTTGAACAGTGAAGACAGCTAAGAATTGGTACTCCATCATGACGTGCCTCCGCGGTCCAAAGTCTCAATCCTGTACCCTGCGAAGTGGGTCCGGTGCTGGGGTGGCGCTCGACAAGGCTCGACAAAAATTGTCGACTTCCTCGCTGGGCGGGGAAAGAAAGCGGAAGAAGGCAATTCCTTGGAATTACCCTTCTGTAGTTTTTGCTACAGTTACCAGCTACGGATGATTTTAGACATGCAATTACTAATTTGTTAAACGATGCATCGTTTAATTTTTCCATTCTTGTATTTTATTTATTCCTTACTCTTATATGTAGAGTTATGGTGCCTCATTCCTAACTGTTACGCCTTCATAAAAATAAATGAAAATGAATATGAAGCAAAACTGAAACGTAACGTCCAGGGTATTTGTGACAGTATATTCAAGTTTTAATTCTTAAATACCATGACTCCAGTTGGCAGATTCTTACATGGCTGTGAAAACCGTTGGCGACCGAGGCTTATAGGCGTGCACAAGAAACACTTGACCATCGAGGGGTGAGTCGTCGGCATCTTTTTCGGCCCACCATTTGGTCGATTCCTCGGTCACATCTTTCAGTGGGACAGGGCTTTCTTCTTCTGTTACAACGTTGCGTCAGAAGATTGCAAGACATTTGTACGGCTGAAAAAAGAATTGGCAGCGACCTTTATATTTAAAGCTTTATAATGCATGAAATGCAGATAGGAATTTGGTGATGGAATTGTTGTGTCACATAACGTATGTTTTCCAGCTAAATTTTGCGGGGAAACCGAATAGTTTTATAGGTCACGTGACGTCAAGTCACGTGACGTCAATTCCACCCGCTAAATTTAGCGGGATGCTGATTTGGTTGTATAAGTCACGTCACGTCAATTTCCTTCAAAATTTAAGGGAAACAGGATTGATGTTTCGGCCACAAGACGTGAATTTTTCTGCTAAATTTGGCAGGGGAAACTGAGTTGAAGCATGGGTCACGTGCCATCAATTTCTAGGTCGCGTGATGTCACATGACGCAACTTTCTCGACTAAATTTAGCGGAAGATGCACGGACGGACAAAATTTTAGGATTGGATTGGGCACCGCGACGCAACTTTTGCTGCAGTCCACCGCAAGCTGAGACCAAGTATAGACAATCAGGAATTCGAAGCTGTCACGATGAGTTGGGGCAACATAGCTGTAAACTATCACAAAGGTCTCTTACTTGGATATTCGCCGCTACAGAGTATGTATAGACGTTAAAATAGGGTCACACTTTAAATTAATACATTAGTTTAAACGCACCAAGCCTCACATGGAATATCTGATATATATTTTGGTGTTCCGACATGTTGCAATGATGTCGATTGTAAAAAGCAAAACTGACTAAAAAATGATTACTTAGGCCCAAATAGAAACATCATATCCACCCACTAACGGAACTTTAGATTTAACGGCGAGAAATACTCACCAATCAAGTTCTCCAGGCTGGGAAATGTGTGCTCCATTCGCAGCACCTCACACCTTGTTGGCGTCAGATCGGCGCTCTTCAGCAGACCCTTGATGTACGAGATAAGAGCTCCATATCTGCAATGTCTACGCTCGGAGAGATAGGCTTCTCGAGGATCTATGTCCGAAGAGAGATGGCACAAACCTTAGTTGATTATTCCCTGGCTGCACGAACCGCTACAAGCCCATTCAAATTATTCATAGTCGGGTGATGAAAATATTTTTCTACTTTCGCTAAATACTACCTGGACCCACATCCTAAACATTTATAACTAAATAAACTTACCCATAGTCTTTTTTCTAGGCAGCGGCAGTTGCCAAAAGTTACACCATCTTCCCGAGGGGAACCATGGGGTGATGCGGAGCATCGTGTTGGTTCCGAGGAAAGAGTCAATTGCGTGCTGACGTCGAGAGATGGCGCCACCGACTGCCCTATGCTCTCGTTTCAGCTTGGGTCCAGACGCAGGCGATGCTACAAGCGCGAGCTCCGGGCTTTCAGCGTCCCTGCCAAGCACGCGCGCTCGTGCAATGCAAGCACTGTTCCGGGGCCACACGCTCGCGCTCGTAGCATCGGCTGCGTCTGGACCCAAGCTGAAACGAAGTATAGCACTACCCCCTACGCGAGCTTCGTCGCGGCCCGCGGCAAGAGAAACTTGGAACGCTCGCCGCTCGTCGTTTATTTTTTTCACACTTGAAGGAGAGGAGACTAGAGGAGGAGAGTTGCGCGTGCGCGCGGTGTGAGTAGAAGCGAACGAACGCGCAGTGCACGCAGCTGGTAGAGAGAGAGAGCGGAGAGAGTAACGCGCAGCTGTTGGAGAGAGGGAAGGAGAGTTGCGCGTGCGTAGTGCGAGTGCGGACTACGACACCGCGGGACATATACTCCGTTTCATACTTAGCGTGCAACGCCTTCAAAGCTACTGGCGCGAGCGCGTGGCTTCATCCATGGTTTTGTTTGCGCGACAACGCGTGCAGATGATCAACGAGATCAAGCCTCACGCTCGCGCCAATAGCTTTGACAGTGTTGCAGGCTGGCATGGAAACAGAGTATGAGACCCGAGCAGAGATGCCCGCATCTGAAAAAATTTGAGATATCAAAGCATCGTTCATATCCTCAAATCGGAGCCAGAGCAAACGGCCACGTGGCATGGAGTCTAAGCTATGCCGCTGAAGCCACTCTATATGGCAGCGTAGCTGCCAGAGTAGCGACACACTTTATCGTGTGCCGCCTCTCACCGCGATTGGTCACACGGTACCATAGCAACGAGCCGAGCTGGCACCGTGCGCCGTAACAACCGAGTGACTACTCGCCACGTGACCTCGAAAGAGCCGTGATGTCACCGGTAAGATGGCAGCGCCCAGAGCTGGTGGATGCGAGTTTGTTCGGTGCGCGGAATCGTGATTTGCCGCAGCTTGCCGACAATTTCGGGCTTCTGCGTGCTCTCTGACGTAGGTATAACGTGAAGACCTGAACGAACGATACTTTATACCCTTTCTGTGCAAGATCGCCCTAGATAATAGCACCTGTGCGACAGCATCAGTCATATTGCCGTAGCGGGACTGGATTTCTTCGCTAAGTTTAGTTCGGAAAATGACGTCACATTGCTTCATGCCACGTTACCTATACGCAAATTCAGTTTCCCTGCTAGATTTCGCGGAAAAATTTACGTCACGTGACATGATGTCACGTGATCCTAAATGAGAATTCAGTTTCCCCGCAATGTATAGCGGGAAACTTTACGTCACGTGACCTACACATTAATTCAGTTTACCCGCTACATTTAGCGGGAAAATCGACACGTCAAAAGTGGAATTAGCACGTACTACTACCTCCACTAGCTCTAACTGACACTAACTCTACTCTAACTGAAAGTATGACTCTAAATAACTCTAAACGTGTATTCACAATGGTGTTCAAATCGCAACCAGGAAGCGGATCGGCCCGTTTTCATCATCAAACGAGCGTTAAACTGCATGGAATCTTTAAGCAACCGCGCTCGCAACCGCTTGGCGAACGTGGTTCAACCACCAGTGTGAATACTGCGCTATTCTCACTCTAACTCTAACTAACCCTAACTCTAATTTTAACTCTAACTCTAAATCTAATCAACTCTAACAAACTGTAAAGCTGACCAACTTTAACTAACTCTAAATCTAACTCTAACTGCCGAATTCACAAACCTCACTTCCCCAAGGATGGCGCGAGCACCAGCGCTGGTCAGTCAAGACGACGGATAGACGGCCTAGGCTGCTTATCTTTCGTCACGATTGGCCAGTGCCGGCCCTCGCGCCTTCCATGAAGAAGTGGAGGGGCGCCTCAATTGGAGTGAGGTTTGTGAATTCGGCGGTAACCAACACTAATTCACCACTAACTCCACTAAACATTTGTTTTGCGCTGGTGGTTTAGCCCCACTAGCGCTAAACCAATAACGTTTCACGCAGCAATACAATTCCAGGGCAAGTTGTGGCACCGTTTTACGTGTAAACATATATCTTGCACCTCGTCATTCTACGCGCTTACTTTGCAGATTGGAGAAAGTAGACCCTAAATATCTTAGAGTGTATAGACTCGTCGCGGTAGTTTCTTCAAGTGCAATATATGCATTTTAATGAAGATTCCAGATGTCCGTAATGCCTATACACTCTAAAAAAAAGGTGTAGCTTTTACACCCCTTCGTCACATTTGACACCCAAAACTTCAATTCGACGCACAGAGCACTGAGGTTGAACCGAAGGTACCAACTTTCACGAGCGGCTTGATAGCCGAGTTGTACAACTTAATAAAATATTTGTTGTACGTATTACTCACTGCGAAAAAAATTAATCAGGGTTTTTCTTGGCTCCTGCAGAAAACCTCAGTGATTTTCCTTTTGTAGTGTTTGTTAGCACTTTAGCTGTTCAATATGTTATATAATACTGTCATCAAGCCTCTCGTAAAAGTTGGTGCCGTCAGTTCGACGTTATTGCGCTGTACGTCGAACCGAAGTTTTGGGAGTGTCAAATATGTGACAAGAAGTGTAAAGCTACACCATTTTTTTAGAGTGTAGCCAATGGAACGTCGACAGATGTTTGCCCTCAGAAATGACGATTAGCTCTTCTTGGCGGGGGGGGGGGGGGTTGGCTTCTGAAGGTTGAGGCAGGAAATAAAAAAGACAGATATTAGCTCACCTCTCTGTACTTCTGCCAACGGTCCATTGTGGCCATTTTTTTGTGAAACCGCATCGTAGGGCTGGAAGCGTTGAAGAGTAGAAGACATCCTCCTCCGGGTTTAATCATTCTGGCGACATTCTTCAAGACCGTCTCTTGGTCCTTCATCCAGTGCAAGCAAAAGAAAGAGTAGACGCGATCAAACTCTCCGTGGCGCTCGACGAAGTCTGACACATCCTCAGACGCAATGTCCAGGACATCGTAGCAGATCTTGGGATGGGCGAAATGCTCCGCGCATACTTCACCATGTCCTCGGACACGTCAACGGCCATGATCCTTCGGCACGGTGGGCAGCGGGGAAGAAGGCAGTCGCGCGTAAAGTCTCCAGGACCGCAGCCCACGTCGAGAAACTGCTCGTCGCAGGTGTCCTCACTCCCAAATGATCCTTCGAGTAATTCCAAAGCATGGATGCCATTTCGCCGCTGAATTTCATTGTTCACCACGTACTCGTCTGGCTCGAGGGTGCGGGAACTAGTCTCGTCTTTCACGGACATGTTGTAGTCCGTAAACAAACTATTAATAATGGAGAAAAAAACGGTGGTTTGATTATACTGGGGCTTGAAGGACGCTCTTTATCTATTCGTGTTTAAAAGTGTTTCTTTAGCGTGACTTCAGACTACTGAACCGAGGACGAATAACCCTTGAATTACCCTTTGCGTTCCGCGAGTTCCGATACCTAACTGCAGTGAGCGCTGCCCTCCAAACTTGTGCAGCTTGACTGTGCAGAAACAGCTGGTGCCAACTGCCACGAGCAGAACTTGTCGCGCTTTTCCGTTCGGTTCAATATATGTAATTTGTTTTTTGTCTAAACAGGTTTTTATTTGAATTGGTCGAGGGGCAGGAATCTCACACTAGGTCAATTAACGGAATGTATATGATGTCTGTTGGGAACCATAGAAGGAACTTAAAAGTGTTTGTAGCTACTTATCTTATACAGCAAACAAAAAAAAAATTAGATATTTACAACTCCCGGTAATGCTGAATTAGAGCGCAGCTCTTGAGGAGAAGGAGAGGAGGGTACGGAGGAGAGGGTATGCCCCTCCTTCTCTCCCCTCCTCCTCTCCTGTTCCCCTCCCATTTCGCGGAAAAAATTCCCTGCTAAATATAGTGGAAATATTTTCTCGCCAAATTTAGCGGGAAAATCTCCGGTTAATAACTTTCTCCGCTAAATATAGCGAGAAAATTTTTCCGCTAAAGTTAACGAAAAATTTTTTCCGCTAAATTTAGCGGAAAACGTTTTTCCGCTAAAAGTTTTCTATTTGATTATGCGGGGCATTTTTTCGGCTAAATTTAGCGGGACATTTTTTCACCAAAGTTTAGCGGGAATTTTTCCACTAAATTTGGCGGGGAAATTTTTACGCTAAATTTAGTGGGACATTTTTTTCAGCTAAATTTAGCGTTGATTTTTTTCCGCTAAATTTATAACGGAATTTTTTCCGCTTGATTTACCGGGAAAATTTTTCCGTTGTATTTAGCGGGACATTTTTCAGCTATATTTAGCGGAAAATATTTCTCCTAAATCTAGAGAGGAAATTTTTCCATTGAATTTAGTAGGGAACTTTTTCAGTTAAATTTAGCGGGGAACTTCTGCTAAATTTAGCGGGAACATTTTTCCGCTAATCTTATAAGGGAAATGTTTCCGATAAATTTTGCGGGGAAATTGTTCCGCTATATTTAGCAGATAATTTTCTGTCGCTAAATTTTGCGGAAAAGTATTCGCGCTAAATTTAGCGGGAAAATGTTTCCGCTAAATTTAGCAGGGAAATGTTTCCGCTAAATTAAGCGGGCAATTTTTCCGCTAAACTTATCGGGGAAATTTTCCCGCTAAATCAAGCGGAGAATTTTTTTCTGCTAAATCTAGCGGAGAATTTTTTTGCTAAATTTATTGGAAAAAGTTTCTCCTCCTCCTCTCTTGTGACGTCACACGTGACGTCATTATGGGAAAGGTCCCATAATGCAACGCACAATTACGCCGACGCCAACGCCGACGGCGATGCCGCTCAAGCCGGAAAAGGGCGCCTAATAGCTGAGCTCTAAAAACGTAGATGTATCTCTTATTGAGCAAAAATAGTTTCTACTTTTCATTTGTTTGAAATAGACAGCTATACAGGGTGTTTGCGCCACTACCGCCCGCCACGACAGGGGGATAGATATACTTCAGGTTCTCCCAGGCTTACCATGTGTTTGTGGACCACCTCCTGGACAAGAAAGATTAAGTGGTTTCGTGCGTCACTAACGAAGGCCACTGTAAAGGCCCGTTCACACTCTTGCGACCTCTTAAAACTGGGTTCCTTAAAACCTCTTACAGCGAGAAGATACATTGGCGCCATCTATTGGGTAGCAGTGTAAACTTGGCGGTCAGCCATGGCCTCCGAGATCCCGAAGCGCGCGAAGGCTTCTCCGGCCGTCCCATTCGTCTCGCTCCCCAGCAAAAATGTGTAATCGCGCTAACGCCGTCGCTCGCCGCGAGCGCGCTGTCTGCCCAGTCATGACAGAGGGGCTAGCCGTCAGCGTGGCAGGTAGAGATCTGCACTGGTACGGGCCAGACCGCGGGCCACGGGCCGGCCGGCCCTCGAGCCGGGCTCGGGCTTCACGTCTACATTCATGAAGGGCCCGGGCCGGGTACGGGCCTTACATTCAGGTCTTCAAGGGGGCAAAGTGACCCAAACGGGCCATTCCTTTTTTTTTTGCGTCATGCTTTTTGGAAGGTTGTTCGGGGTTTGGAGAGGAACCACAGGGGAGGGGGGGGGGGGGGGGGTAAACAGATGCTGAAGCATGTGTGTGTGAGTATATGTTTTTGTATGGTTCGGTGTGTGCAGCGAGATGCTCTTCCTAAACGGCGCGGCGCTCCTTTTCGTACCCGGCGACGCCGCCTGCCATAATACAATCGCTTCTCACCACAAACACGCACATACACGCGCGTACCCTCGCCGGCGTAAACCATCTGTACGCACGAGTGCTTGCCTCCCAATAGGGGTGAAGAGGTTTCTCTGAGGGTACTTTTCCTGAACAATTTCTCGCAGACCACCGCAAAAGACGACGACATTGCTGATTTTTTTTCTTTTTTACGGTTGTGCGCAGCGAGAGTGGCTAGTTTAGAACTTTGCCCAGCCTTTTGTCCAAACCCGCCGCGATGTTTCCCTTCGCTTTCCAACTGTGACACGTGGTTTTGTCTACTTCTGCTTGTCATTTTTGTTTTCCGTCCTTTTCGCGCGTGTTTGGTCGCAGAAAAAGGAAGATCTTGTGATTTTTTCTTAACAAGCTGCCCTAGGCCTGCAGACTGGTCCAACTAATAATAGCAGCCAAAAAAAATGCTTACAGTATTTACTATCGGGTGTCGTAATCAACTTATGTGTAGCAGTTGCAAGCGAGCTGCCATGTTGCGCAATTCCTGAGCTATCCATACTGGGCTAAAATAAAGCGCAGCTGGCCCGTGAAAATTGGCTTCGGGCCGAGCTGGGCCGGCTGTTGGAAATGGATAGCGAGGCCGCGGGCAAGTCCGGGCCCAATAGACAACAGGCCGGGCTGAGGGCGGAGCTTCGACATATCGGCCCGTGCCGACTTTTAGTTGCAGGCATCGCGGATGGGTGGTGTCAGTCGCGTCAGTAAATGTACCGGGTTGGAATACCGAATAAACCAGGCTGGAAAAAGGTTGGAATTTATAAATAAACCAGTTTTTTTTTAGATCACATTGTTTGTTTTGCATACCAATTAAGCTGCATCACAAACTGCGTTACGGGATGCGGTGGTCAGTGCTACATGCGCCAAAACTAGCCGTTTACAAGATAACGCCCCACCTTTTCAATCAGTACCTACAATTATCACGAGGTTTATAAAAACAAAAATGGCGAAATCATTGCGAGGTGGTTTGTACCTCACCGCCGCATAGGTTTTTCCCCAAAAGCCGGAGTCCCTCTGCTTGTACATCACACAAAAGACAGTCTGCAAACAGATTCAAACTCGAGTCACCACAAGATTGGAGCTTCGAATGCCGCAAGGCATTCGAAGCTCAGACATAAAAGACATTTGGCACGCAGCATTTACACCATGCATATCGTTGTGACTATATTTGCAGACTGTCTTGTGTAAGCAAACACCGCAATACGACCCGCAAAAATTGTGTAATAAATATTAAGAACATTAAAGAAGCACAACACGGAAACCTCGTGCTCTGGCTCAAAAAGCTACGTTAAACAACATGCGAAGATATATATATATATATATATTGCAGCACGATTATTTTTATTTAGAAATCCGAATATCTTTTAGGCACGGAGCTGATTTTAATGCGAATAGCATTCTTTGGCTACTTCACGCACTTTTCGTCTATGTATCTATCTATCTGGCTATCTAACCTCTTACGCCGCGGGTCGATAAATAAATAAAAAAGACCGGCGCCGGCTGGGGTTCGAACCGTTGACCCTTTGATCAGCAGGCAGACGCGCTAACCACAAAGCTATGAAGGCATTTTTTTTATACAATTTTATTGATTGTTTGGAAGATTTTTGAACAAATACAGACAGCCGACATGTCGGCTGTTTTCCCTTTAGACAATGAGGAGCCTGCCCGTTACATCATTATACGCTAACACTTCACATGCTCCATTTCTGGAGTCGTCTTTCGATAAGTCCCCGCTGCTCCTTGTCGTCTGCAAATCTTTTCGCCGCAACACTGAGAGTCCACCTCAAATTGGCCGCAAAATACCACCATGTTCGCTTGGCTTGAATATCGCCTCGAGATACGCAGTTCAGGATCGCCAAATCGCGTGCAGTCGAGCACCAACGTTTGGCAGAACGTCGTCAATCTTCGAGAGGCCATTTCCTCAAGTGCTGAAGCACCCTCTGTAAACCGTGGTTGGCCTTGAGGTTTGGCGCCTTTCTTCCAGCGCTTGCGGGTCTGAAGTAAATCGTTGATCAGCCATGATCATACTCTCTGTAGTTTTTCCGTTGATTCCTCCCCCTTCCCTTTTGACTGGCGCTTCCGCTCCGGTGACTTCTTGATCCCGGGTTACCATCTGCTCTTCAGCTGGCCTTTCTGTTCTCCTCCCCTACGCTTCCAGAAGCCAGCTCCGCCTTGGCTTGTCCCTTTTTGCGAGTTCTCTCCCGTCTTCGGCAACGAGCGTCTCTGTCACCGGCGGCTACTGCAGCTGCTTGCTGGTGGTGCTGAATTCGCTGCTCCGATGACGTCAGATGACAATTCAGACGCCTTCCCCGTCGAAGTCCCGGCAATGGTCTCCTCCATTTTCATCTTGGTCCATCAAGTTATCGACGTCCGGTGGTTCGGTTGGAGGCGGCCTCGTTTTTGCCGCGTACGTCTGGATGCGGGTGTCCTCCCTCATGTCCGTAAGTGCGGCACGTTCTGCACCACGGGGTGCGATCACATAGCATGCGCATGTGTCCTACCTTCTTGCACCCTAAGCACTGAGGTGGGCGTGCCTGGAATGGACACCAGCGCTGGCATTCCGAAGGATGTTGATTTGATGCAGGATAGCGTCCACTGTGATGCCTTCCTTGAGTACCATTGTGACTGTTCGCGTACTGTTGTCTCCACATTCTCAAAGCCTGGTTGCCTCCACTTCTCGCGCACGATTGATTTCACTTTCCCGAAGCGACTCGAATGTTTCTTGCACAGCTTCGTCGGGACCGCAGACCGGAACCCAGTGAACTTTGAATGATTTCTCACTCACATTCGGATCGATGACCGGGCAGCTCTTGCCGCTTTGACGTTGAGCACTGCCGCATGTGGCAGCTTCTCCTTCGCTGCCGCATGTGCAGGGTGGGCATCCAAACGTGGTTGTACTGGAAGGCACCGAAGCCGGCAAGTCATTCCTGTCAACGACATCCTTCAGAACGTCGCGAAAGTCGTCGATGCGATACGGTCTCGCTGTTGGGTCACCGTGTAGAAAGACTGAATTGAAATATTAACGGCCTGTTGGCAGCGTAGGACGATACGGTAGTCCTGGGGAGTTAAAGTTTCCTAAATACCTGTTGAAACCCGGGTAGGGTTAGCCGCAGAACGCGTTTTGCTGCAGCTCATGATTCCCTGGCCGTTCGCCTGGGCGTTCGAAAAAAAGAATCACAGAGGCCATGAAGGCGAGTCATTGAACTGCACTCTAAACCGGTTGTTTATATCTTTACCGTAGGACGCCGCTTTACAGCGCTGTCACAGCTACCGGTGCGCGCGCGTTCCATGCACGAGGGCTCATTCCGCCTCTCCCGCAGGCTGAGCACGGCCGCTAGCTCACCCTCTCCCCGCGCTCGGGCGAGGGGATGAGCGCTAGCGGCTCAGCCTCACGAGAGCGGAATGAGCCCTCGTGCATGGAACGCGCGCATCACCGGTAGCTGTGACAGCGCTGTAAAGCGCGTCCTATGGTAAAGACATAAACAACCGTTTAGAGTACCGTTGGTTGAGACTAGCTGGAGACGCCAGAAAGTCTGGTCGGTACCATTTTGAGTGTTTGTGCGTATGGCGCGTGCTTTGCTCGCCTTCCTAAGTGACACAAACGCACGTGCTGGGCTGCGGAGATCGTGCGCAGGGCTGTGAAAGTGTCAACAAATTTAGAATCGCCTCAAGAGTGGGCTGGCGCATCTAGAGTGTGCCGGCCACCTGACGAACGCGCATAACTCCGCACCGTTTGATGCTATTCGCATTAACGTAGATAATCATTCCCAAAGGATGGGTTCTGCTGATTTTTGCTTGCGGTTGGTGGGCTATAGATGGCAGTCGGATGTATCCAAAGCGCGCCTGTTGCATACATACAACATGTCCAGGTGAATTTCCAAATTAAATAATTAAATAAGCATCACTAATTTTCTATTTACGTCCCGACAGCAGCTGTTCACCGTTCTACCACACTACACAAAAATTGTAACTATAAGTTGCAGTATTAACTCGACGTAACAAGACTTTTTTCTCTAACTCTTCTGCCTCCGCGCCATACTTTGTCGATGACTGGGTTAGGGCTTCTTGCCCCCCCGCGGGAAGCATACGCCGCCTCCTTCTCTTTTTCCGATTACGCCCTCTACGCACGAATGGGACGGCCGGAGAAGCGTTCGCGCCGTTCGCGCACTTCGGGATCTCGGAGGCCATCGGTCCGGCATATTTTTCTATTTCTCTCGAGCATTATCCTTTTTTTTTTTTGGCTCGAAAAACTTTTGGCGACGTTATAAACGAGTTTTCTCTTAGGGTGTTACGCACATTTGACCTCGGAAATACCGCAAAACGTTCGCTCTTGTCAAATGCGGTTCCAGGGTCACCACATAGATGTCACCAGCGTGGTAGTGTGTTCTCTGTCCTAAGAAAGTTTAAGAGGTTTTAATCCAGGAGTCGAACCGGTCATTATTTCCGGTTCGGTTCGGGTTCGGGTTCAGTAGCATTGTAGTTTGTTCCGGTTCCGGTTCCGGTTTAGGTAGCGCACATAAGATTACTCCGGCTACCGGTTTTAATAGCGCGAACTGGATCGAACCGGTTCCTAACTCGAGCTTTGAATATTGACCGAGCACTTCCTGCAGCCTTTTCTGAACATGAGATACAATTGCAATAGTACCCATCCCAAAACTACTCCCTCTTCAGGCAGATTTGAAAACCCTGCGCAGTGACGTGCGCAAAAGACACCATTAATGGGGTAAGGCTATTGTATATCTGTTCTAAGGAAATATAATAAGCGATCGGCTTCCCATTTTTATGGTGTCTTATGCACACGCAGCTGTGCAATATTTCAAACTCTGCCAGAAGAGGGCGTCATTTCGGGAAAGAGAGCTTGTGGCCGGTGCCATCTTTAGTGTTCGTGCTTATAGCGCGTGCTTTGCTACTTTCCGAAGCGACGAATACGCGTGTACTGGCCTGTGAAGGTCTCACGTTGGGCTGTGATTTTGTAAACAGTAAAAAGGTCTCTACCTGGGTTGATTGCCCTCTATATCTTTTTGTTTGTCTTGTCTCTGCACACACGTGTTTTTTTAGACATGCTACCTGTTTTCGACGCCCAGTAAGATGTCGCAGCTATGCCCCAGAGTGGCTGACAGGAGAACGAGAGGAAACAAATATGACGTAAAAGTCAAAACACAGAAACAGGTGCGACGAGTGCGCAGTTGGGGTAGTTTATCGAATCCCGTTAAGCTGCGGTCGTGTATATGTCGGCCTGACTAACCGATGTGTCAACGACCTGGCACCTGAGAACGCACTGTTGCTGCGGTTAAAGCGGGCCATGAAACGATTCTGAAATCGAATTTCATCCACCGATCGCCGTAAAAGGTGTGAAAAGAAACACAAAAACACGAAAATAGGGAGCCAAAAAAATTATTTGCTATAGAACTTTTAAAGAAAACTGGACTTTTGCGCCTCCGATCGCCGTAAAAGGTGTGAAAAGAAACACAAAAACACGAAAATAGGAGCCAAAAAATTATTTGCATAGAACTTTAAAAGAAAACTGACTCTTTGCGCTGCTCTCCTTCGAACGCTTTCGTCCTTTTCACTGCGATGCATCCGCGGAATCGCGGCACGTCAGCCGAATCGACGTCGCCTATTGGGTAAGAGCCTACCTCACCAGCACCACGATCGTAAATACAAATAGCCGGCGAACGTTTCAAAAGTTTTGTTAAATAATATTCAGATCCAGATTTTGTAGCATAATTAGAGATGTGACTGAAAATTGCCAAAGCTGATAATGCTGAGCAAGCCACCATCTATCATGTGGTAAACGAAGCACTCAATGCGCGTGCGCAATAGGGCAGTAGGTCCGAGCAGCGTCGCTCAGTTACTCGGCCGCGACGATCAAGGAACGTTTATTTTTCTACGTGTTCTTTTCGCGCGTCCCGCCTTCAAGCAGCAAGAAAAAGTACTTGAAACAGACCACGACGAACAAGAACGCTGGATCCACAAACACCCGAGAGAAGCTAGCAACGGCTACGAAACCACCAAGCTCGGCAGATAGGCCTAGCAGGCACTCCGACTCAGTGCTGCGTTGCTTCAACGGTCCTTGGCCAAGACCGTCTGCCCACGACCGGTTGGCGTGCTGAATCGAATATACCCGCGCGGCCCTTGTGGACCCTTCCCGTATTATAGGTTTGATCGCTGACCTCAATTTTAGATTAACAGGTGAGGTCAATCTCTTTCCCTGTTTTCCGAAGCAGTGTTGACGAACACTGTCGTCGAAAAGGGACTCGTCGATTCCATCTTCTTGTTTTGTGCGATATAGAGCTCAAATAAACGCCGTATGGATTACCTTCGTGACACGGTATGTACACTTTGTTTTTAGTATGCCATTTTTATTCTGAGCACGACTGCACGTCACTGTCGAGCTATAACAGTTCATGGGAACCACGGGCAATGCCGGTCCAACCTTCCTTTGCCGAGTGTCGCGTCAGTATCGAGTTGCGATCGTAAAAGATCGGTCCCGAAGCGCTTACCAACAGCGCGAATACAGCACTTCCATCAAACGCGCGCGTCCGCTCCGAGTGTGAACAGGTATTTACGTGGCTCTTGCTGACACTGTCGTAGTTCAGACGTGTCTTTAACGTCGGCTCGCTCTTGCATCTCCGATGGCGCGAAAAAACGTCGCTTTGCAAACGACTGACACTGGCCGCCTTTTACCAACAATGACAGTTGGGTTGACTTCTGCAGTCTTCACCGGAAGATTCGCCGCACTTCCCAACAGGCATACCGGCGGTGGGACTAGTCCCATGCTGTCGCTGTAGCGCAACATATCTCATTGAATTTCGCTCAGCTGCGATGTGTCCATGGCTATCGCGGCGATGAGGGCTGATTCAGGTAATGTGCGGTGACATGAGCGCCATCAGTGCAGTAAAACCTACCGGCGCACCCCCAACTCGCCGCCGCTGACGCTCCCATTCTACAGCAGAGAGAACTTTCAGGTTCCGGAAACAGGGTACACAAAACAAAGAGTTGCAGTGTAATTTTGACGGTCGTGACGACCGTCAAAATTACGCCGCAACTTGTTTGGCGGTCAGTTGGAGAGAAAGAAAAAGTCGATATTTCATTAATTTTTTGTGTAGAAGTTAATAAACCGAAACGAAAACGGATGCCTGTTCGGCATTCAGTGAACGTTGAAGGTTTAATGTAAAAGCTATCTGGCAAAAGTAAACAGGTCATTTTATGGTACCTTTAACCTCGGGAGGCCACCTTCCTTTACACTGCGTCACTTGCTTGTGTGTGCCGAAATTTGAGAGCATGACGATTTTGGGGAGGCGGGCTGACAAAGCTGCACGCGGTCTGCTGGAAGCCTGCGAGATAGGAAAGGAACAGTCCAATGCGTCAGTCAAACCTCCATATATTTACATAAAATATAAATAGCTTTCTTGAGCAAATAAAAAATCACACAAAGATCGGGGGCGTAATAAAATCAATATATTTATTTGGAAGTATTTAATCCCACAGCGAAAGAGGAATATATTTGATCAAACCCAACTAGAGCGCTACATGTTATGACGTTTCATAACGTCATAGAGTATGCTTATGGCGCCTTCCTGCTCGCGCGGATTAACATGATGTTGTCTATCGTCGACTCTTTCAAGTTGGCTCGAAGCGGGGAAAGCACAAACTGAGACCCCTGAGAAGGTTCGCTCTTCGTTGACCTGCGCAGCTGGCGCTGCCAGAGCAACCTTGGCTAGCTGATAGAGTTCTGATCGTTCAAACTTGTGGTTCTCCCAGTAACGAAGAATGTCTTTGTTCTTGTTGAGGCGCGGCTCCTCGAGAAAAGATTCCAGCAGGCGACCGATGCTCTTGCTCGCTGCAGTGCAATCACGCGGTTCGGCCTTCGTCAATCTTTCTTGGACTTCAAGAACACGTCGAGTTCGTCTTCTTTCGTGAGCACCGCATTCGATGACGTTAACGATGTTTTTGCACGCTGTCTTAGAGTCGCATTTGATAAAGTTGAGGCTTGGGCGAGTTGGTACGACAAACTTCGGGAATAATTGTTTCGGTGTTTTCTTTTGCGCTGTTTTTGATACCGATGTGTAATTGCCTTTTTTTTTTAATAAGCTTGCGCTTTTTTTTTTTTTTTTTTTTACTGACAGCAGAATATTGTACCTCGAATCTAAGTAGATTCCAGCGCAGAAAAACGCCGTTGCCAAGAGAGCACTGTTGTTTTTCTTCTTCTTTGTAGGGCTTCTACCAGGCTGCGGCCGAAAGCAGAACTTGATTTCGATCTGTCTTTATGACACCATAAGCCACGCCTCAAAAAAGTCCCCGATGAGTCAACTGCTCTAACTGAAGAAACTTCGTTGGATCTGTCGCGGGCTTCAGGGCTGCGGTCAATCTACCAAGCGGTGCTTTGAAATCGCCGCCGCCGCTACCGAACCGCCAGGGTCAATCCAAGAAAAAAAAGTGAAGTTGAAGAAGAGGCGGGAACTGAGCGATCTCGCTGAACACGCGTTCTCTTTGCGTCTCTGCTTTAGATGATGATGCATTTTTTATTACGTATGCAATAAAAACGAAAGGTAAAAATATCTGACAGTATCTAGGATTAGTCTTGGCAATATAACAAAGAAATACGCCTGCACTCTTTCTTATTAAGATCAATTATTGACGAAATCGGCCCTGAACCGCTTTCGTTGAACCGGTAACCGCCACATCTGATCATGGTTTCGTTCCGGTTCGGGTTCAATATGAAGCGTTAAATTTCGGTTTCACTTTTGTTCCGGTTCGGTCAAAAATAACGGTTTTGATCCGTTTTCGGTTCGAGTTCGGGTTCGGCTCGACACCCTGGTCTCGCCCCAGCGTTCGACTCTGCTGTTACGCCGACTTCGACGCCGCGATGCTCTGCTGTTACCTTCCGTTTCCTTCTTTTTTTGTGTGTGTGTGTGGGGGGGGGGGGGCACAAGTTTGTTTCATTAAACATTTCAGTTTCCCCGGTTCTTTTTTGTTTCCTCGCCTGTTCATGATCCGCGTTCCGCAACTGTAGCTTTGCGCCTGCTTCATGAGTGGTAACTTTGGTGTGCTCCCGAGTTTCCCACAAGCTTCCAGTCTTTCTAAAATGAGTTGATTAGGTGGTTTTCGATGAGGCTCTGTAAGTTTCTAATTAGAACTATATGCATATTTTCCCAAATTAAAAAGTTCATGGGTGAATTTTAATTAATTAGCCGACTGTTTGTTACGATTAGCCCCCAACACTCTGTCCCCCTGGCCGTAAAACTCACCGGTACAATCTGCATAAGTGTACCTTTCACGGCTTTTTTTAAACAAATCTGAAAAGCTTAATAATAATACCCTGCATATTGTAAACGAAGATGGAGAAAGCGATTAATAATTTTATTACATCAAAATGTGGGTAAGGAAAAGAGAAAGAGAGGTGGTGAAAAACTGGGACAGGAGCGGGGATCGAACCCTCAACCTCCGCCTATCCGGGGACGACACCTCTCTCTCCTCTTCGTTTAAAATATTACTGCGGCTGCACTTGTCAATCTTCCCTGACTTCCAATGTTTATATATAAGTAAAAGAAGTGTTCTGCTAGGGAACTGTTACAATAAAGTTTAATACTACGTTTCGAGGGGGACCACTCTTTCATTAAATGAAGCATGTACAGTTCGAGAGGTTTATATACCTAACAACCCACCCTCTCACCTCATCTACAACAAAAAGGACGACGAGAGAACCAACATATTTATGCAAGAATACAACACAGGTCGCCGTCTGAAAATAGTAGAACAGCGCAAACGCAGGCAGATAAAGTTGTTCAGAAGGGCCGCGGGTGGCAGTCCCCTGGTCGGATCCCTTCTAGAGGTCCTGGAGGGGATGCTTATCTCCGTGACTCCCGAAACATCGAAATCCCGTATCTCTCAGGGTTCGCTATCGGAAGATTGCAGTGTTTGTGAGAAACAAGAAGTCTCTGGATTCCACGAAACACGCGGCAAAAGCGTGCAAAGGGATGCTATAAACACCAAAACATCACTCATACAGCGATATCTCAAACGGATGACCGTATTTTTCAAAAGAAAAAAGGAGGCGCATTTGACAGGTTTGTTGACGTCATGTTTCTCCGAGAAGGAGAGGGAACGGCCTCGCGTCTTCTCCGCCTCGCCACCTTGAGGGAGCGAAGCGAAGAGAGGAGGAAACTAGGTATCTTGACGTCACGCGCCTCGTCGGCCTGGTTCAATCTCGACCTCTTTTCTCAAAATACGACCGTCCATTCGAGATATCGCCTTACGAGTAGTGTTGTAGGGATTGTAGCGTCCCGCCTACATCTCCTACATTGTTTTTTTTTTTTGGTTTATTATTCTTTTAACGGAGCCGTTCAGGGCGTTCCCAAGAGGTTTTCTTTATATTCTAGGTTTTGTCGAATGAGTTATCAACAATCTTTTACGCTTCGAGGTAAAGGTCGTGTTTTGGAAGAGTTTGAAAGGTGGACGGGGAGAAAGTTTTGCAATCAGGACTGTTCACTAAATAATCTCCGGGGCTTTCATTTATTCCCTTATTCAAAGTACGGAACTTGTGAATTAGATATGATTCCTTTTATTATATTTCAACTTTTGTGCGAAAACCGGATTCTAACATGATAACAGAAATGTTCTTGATGATGTTCTCGGGCTGGTTTAGGTGTTTCTTGAGTGGAAGGTCGGGAAGCGCAGTGGCGTGCTTTTACGATTATTAAAGCGCAAACTTAGAGTCATATCCGTTTGTTCAATGTACTGTCTGCTACAGACACCGCAGTGCAGCAGGTAAACAATGTTCGAGTGTGGCAGTCATAGCTGTTTTTTATGTTCCACGTAAAGCTTCAATATTCCTACATTTGTGTGTTTCTCCCATAGGCTTGCATGTATTGCCTCGTGTCAAGTAATGGACGCCGGTGGAATGTCAACGGCGGGCTCGCGATTCGCGATCCAGCCTACTACAATAGAGATCCGTGGGAATAATACAAAGTAGTGGGTGGGATGTTTATCCGGCTATGATTTTCGGAACCAAAACTGATTCCAGTGTGGCCAAGCATTAAAAAACATCCGCTAAATGTATTGTGTTTCAAACCCAAAGGCTTCCTTGTAAAACCGTTTTCAGAATTTACGGGGTAAACGAGGTGGAAGTGGTTCTTGGTACACGAAGTGGTCGTCTTCACAATTAAGCTCCAAAATAAAAGACTTTCATGTTTCAAGGGTCAGTAAAAATTCTAGGACTTTCAAGTCCTCGAAAACGCTTACTTTTAAATTCATGGATTTTCAAGGATTTCAACGACCTGCACGAACCCTGTATGATATTACCTGACAGCATAAGACACGCCGGGCGCAGCTCATTGTGTCCGCGTCTCTTGCTCTGTGATTTGTTCTTTGGCGGACTTATCAGAATGGCACAATCTCATTATCTAGTGAGTGGTAGGAAGACGCATGGAATTAGACACAGCCATTTTTGTTAGCTTTATTAAAATAGTAGGCGGTTGGGGAAGAGTACCCCAAAACAATGACACTGGAATTTTCGGTGTCCTGGTTTGTACCACGGCACCAAACAGTTTATATAATTTGACATTTCTATGAATAAATTATACGAACTCACTCGGATGTTGGCTGCTACCTTTCGACTTGAGCGTGACGTAAACTAGGCTGGGATCGCCAATGAAATTAGGGATTATGATTAAAGAATGTTGGTGGCGTGATACTTTGCAAAATCAACATTTTTTTCTTTTTTACCTGCTGGTCCGCCACGTGTCTAAATTGTCTCAAGCAGCGTTCTAGAAGAAATATCATAATAGGTCCGGTATTATTTTTTTTTAGACTGAAAATGTCCATCACCCAAAGCGCCCTCTAAAACAGCATCCTGCAATTCTTCGCGGCAAAAATGAAAGCGAAAAAAAACACACAGCAATAAAAATGCATAATATGAGCACAGTCACGATCAGAAGTAATTTGAACACGGGAGCGGTGGCCTAACTACATTGCAGCGCGATCTAGCCGCGCTCGTGGGAACTGATAGGAGACTACGCGCAGGCGTGCATGACGGCGCCGATGGCCCCTCTGCTCGCCTCGATCTGTTCCTTTTACCGGCGGTTCAAATCGTTCTTTACGCTTCTGGGACGCAACGCTACGTCCCGGATGGCGCTGATAGCAGCCAGCGAGTGCGGGAAGCCACAGTCGGTTTTTGCAGGGGACTCGAAGGCGCAGACGTGAAACGGCGCGCTGTGGCGTGCTGCGGCTGCTGCGGCGCGCTGCGTAAGGAAAATAGTGCGGCGTGCGGCGACGAGCCGCGCATGTGCCGTCATCGTTCTCCCGTCAATTCCTGTTCTCCTCGATTGCAAAATCGCACCCGCGGGTTCCGCGGGTCGTGCGTGAAATGAAGTCGTCAAGTCGCTGCTGTTGGGACGCAGATAGCTGTCGTGAGCCCGCTAGTTCTGCCCAACTTTTGAGGACCTTTCCTCGAGCGATCGCAAGAAGCAAAAGAGAACGCAGGCCTGCTTATTTTCCCCTTGTGCTTAATCGAAGAGCGTGCGCCGCTGCTCAGCTCTGCGACCTTTTTTTCTTACTTTTTTTCAGCAGGCAGTTTATTTAATCATTATGGACGGAGCAGTGCAATACCTGCCGTGCGTCCCAGTAATATGCGAAACCGAGGAAGAGTCGAGCACCCGCACTTTCATGCTAAAACAGTGTAGCAAACCTTTTTTTCTTCTTTTTATCTAAAGTTTTTGCCATTTCGCTGAATTCGCGACGCCCAGAATGAGAGATCTTCGAGATAGTGTCTCGCCGTTGGAATCCGGTACAAGCTCTTCCGCTGTCCACTCGATTCGTGCATGCGTAACACTACAGTCTGTCATTTTCACGGGGCTCTTTCTACGCGCATGCAAAGTTCATTGCGGTAAACGATGCAGCGGCTGATGAAAACGCCGTCCCCTCGCTTTGAAGCTGAACGAGAGCTCGCCGACTCGCCAAAATGACCGGATGTGCCGGTCGCGTAGTCGCGTATCACTCCGCGAGAGCCGCAGATGCGAGCAACGCAATCGTCGTCCGTGTCGTCTGCTTCACATACCTTGGAAACGGATGTCCTAAAATATCGCTCGCGTTAGACAAAAACAGGATAGGTACTGTGCCCAGTTGACGCACACAATGTTCAGTGACTTAGGAAACTTTCGATTCGTTCGACTTTAGTCTAGGATCTATAGTTTGCGAACTCAAAGTGGAAAATATGTTTTCCCCGAAACTCGGTGCTCTGGAAGGCCGCCTTCCCGCACGAATGTCGGCTCCAGTTCTGCCCACGTGACTACTCCTCCGCCAATACAGAGATGGCGGCGAAAGTTGAAAAAGGAACGCTATACTCTGGCTCTGCAGCACAGCCTATAGCGGTTACTCTAGCCAGCGAGCACGCTTCCTGCGCGTGAGAACGGCGGAAGCAGGTGCACCATCAGCATTATGTGAAGCGGGGTATTTGTGGCTTGTGATTTCTTGCATATCACGTTGGTTCAATGACGTGGAAATGCTTCGGCACGAGGCATTGCTTTCACGGCTCTCCAGTGAAGCGTTTCTTCAAACGTGTTAGGACACGTATGCAATAAGTGACCTTAAATACGCACAATACGCTGGTGTGCGGTGAACGTCCAGTTTTCTTTTGATATGCCATTTTAGTTTCTCGTAGCGGACGAGTGAACAGATGTGTTTGCGTCACGCGCCGTCTGTTTTCATGCTCAATAGTCCTTGGACATCGTTTTTAGCGCCATACTTGTTAGAACTACTGTCGACTACTGCTTTTTAGAACTACTTTCTACTCTGGTAGTGCAAAGAAGATTACGAACTTCGCATGCCATAATATTGGAAAATTTATTTCCTCAGAACAAAAAAAAATCAAGATAAATGTAACGATTTGTTGGCCTTCCCAAGAGCGCGGAGGATCTACCGCCTAGTAGAGGGTGAAGGCTCCGTTTACGCTAAGTGCTTCCGCTTATCGTTGTGGCAGCGACTGATATAAGGAGCCTACGAGGCCGTCTCTTTGCCGTATAGCGGGTCCCATTCGGCTTCTATGGTCCGCCGAAAATCGTCCGGGGTTGCCGTGACAAGATTAAGCCTTAACATGTGGTGCTTCAACAATCCCCAAATATTCTCAATTATATTAAAATCCGCCCCTTTCGGTGTCCAGCCTAGGACTCGCACCGCTCGCTCCTCGTGAAGAGCCTGAACGGCCCTTGCTGTGTGTATCGGACTGTAATCGTGCTGGAGAAGAAATCACTCGCCAGGGAACGGGCCGTTCAGTGTGTGTGGGATGAGTTCCACGTCCAGCAGCTCGCAGTATGCGCAGGCATTGAACGCTGGGAAGAGTCTCACAAGCAGATCAAGGCCTCCCTTCGTGATGGCCCCCCAGACATTTACCGCGCAGCGCCCGCTGCTCAGGACGTCACAGACATAATCGGGCTGGTATCTGGTGAGGGGAAAAATATAAATATAACTGTTACCAACACGCAACGGTTTTTTGGTCGAAATACATAATCTGTCAGTACCATTGGCGAATGCGACGTGCAAGTGAATGTTTCTCGAGCAGTTAAGGCCGCTTCACACAGTTGCGTTTCGGCTGTCTTGCGTTGCGCGGGGGAGGGGGTTGGGGGATACGTGTATTGTGGGAGGGTTACGATAATCCTGTCATAATGGCAGGTAGTGTCGTCACAAGCGGTTGCGGTGGGTTGCAACGCAAGCAAGCGCGATGTATGCACCGGCCTTTAAGCAGCACGAGCGGCCTCCGTAAATAATTCTGGAAAGTAGCAAAAAAGGGAGCCCTTCTATTTTACCTAACGGGTTACAACATACAAGCGTGTATGCACCAGAGAGGCCGTTGTTCGTATTCCCTAGCCTCCGCTTGACGACGAAGAGACTGGAGAGCTTTAGTAGCCGATCGTTTTGAAGGACCCTCTACCGCTTAGCGGAGAATCCGCTGCGCCGAGCACACTGCGCAGAAGTTCCTGACCCTACGCGCACCTTGAAGCGCGTGCCAGGAGCGGTAACCGGCCTCTGCAAACAACCTACTAATCTATCCCAAAATATATAGCGCAACGCGTGCAGTTGTAGGGCCTCCAGACACGGCGCTGCTGATCCAATCTTGATGATAATGTGCTCTCATCTGGAAAAACCACCTCACCCCAGTCAGTCACGCTCCACTGTTCATGCGCACGTGCAAAGTTACAGGCGTTGGCGCCTCTGCCTGTTCTGTCAGGTTTGGCTTCTGGGCAGCGATGCACGAACTAAGACAGGCTTGTTGTAAGCGCCTTCGGATGGAACTCTCGCTGAGGTAAATCTGCAGCGCATCTTTGAGTTCTCGGGCGTTTTGAAAAGGATCGACCACGGCGGCTGCAACGATCGAACTGGTCAACTTCTTCCAAACTTGACCGGGGCCGCCCGCTCCGGTGGGCTTCCTCAATGCGTCCATCCTCGTCTCTGTAAGTTTGGATGATACAATTCACGGCACCAAGCGACCGTCTTGTTCGGTTGGATATTTCCTGAGATAACCTTTGGATGCTGAATCTAATAATATTTCATCTTTCAGCCAGTGGCACCCTTGAAGGCATCGTAGTGCAAACAGAAAAAGAAATTTTGCCTGTCCCACTAATATAAGCTCTTTAATATCTTATCCTGACAGAAATAAAATAAAAATGCGGTTTGTTGCTTGGAATGCATGGTCTTTGTCAACTTTGCGTGTCATTTTCTGCAGCTGGCATAGCTATCTACTCGAGAACAATAGCAAGACCTTTTGTTTACGTAGCGATGCGTCACGCCATCAGTGTTTTCCGCGTCATTGAGCCGGCACCGAACCGCCTCACATGACCCCGATAGAGCACCCGTTTCCTCAGTTCGCTCCCGCGGAGAACGTGCTCGTAACGCTGTCGGACGCTATCAGCGCCACCACGGTTGCAGTGCTCTATCTGAGAAGCGGCGAAGGATTACCTGCACCGCCGGTAAAAGAAATAGATAGGGCGGTGCAGAGGGACTGTCGGCGCCTGGGCTGAACGCATGCGCTTAGTCTCCTATCAGTTCCTACGAGCGCGGTTAGATCACGCTGCAATGCAGTTGGGCCACCACTCCCGTGTTCCAATTACTTCTGATCGTGACTGCGTTTTGCGAGAAACAAACAAAAGAGCGACTCATCCACAGGTGTACATCTCGTAAAACCATGAACTGATGGCCCATATTTTGTCTAGTTACTTTTGTTCGGTCGCAGGAAATGAAACTTTAGGTCAGTAGTCTCGCGACTAGTCGCTTCGACAAAGTAACAAGTAAAATTGATTGTTGGAAGTCTATAGACGCCAGGAAGTCAGCCAGCTGCCTCATAATGTCGTCCCGTTTTTGCACTGCGGAGAGGCAATTTAGCCAGAACAATAAAACTGTTTCTTGCGATATCATGAATACAAGAAAATACAAAAATACAGATGCCGATTGAAAAACAGAAATGTATCGATTTTCAAATATATAAATACAGTAAGTATTTCTGAAATACGATCGCGATACATTTGTATCGCTGACACTGTCCCAACCCTGTGCTAGGCCTGGGGTCTTCAACGTGCATCACACAGTAGTGATATACGACCGCACGCCGGCACGATGCTCATCCATCTCGAAACGGGCAAGGGTGGGGATTGAACTCAGCAGGACCTCTGGGTTCTGCAGCGCGAGCTTTCGCTCCACGTGTGCTGAGCTTCGGTACGTTATCACACTCGCGTACCGATCCCCTCCCTCCAGTCTTGTTGAGAGCTGCAATATAATAAAAGCTGACGAAGAAGCAGCGTGGTTCTCGCCCCCCTCCTTCTCTCTCTCAAACACTCCTTTTGAGCCCGATCAACGGGAAGAATGAAATGCTCTCGCAATTCGCCTCAGTGTTGTCATTCGTTGTCACGATTTCTACTAGGATATTTCTGACTTACTGCCACAAGGGCATTCATGTTTTTTAGACTCCCCGGGTACGCTCCAATTCAGCATGAAAGTGCGCAGGTCTGTGAGTACGGGTCAGTTCAGAAAACTTTACAGCATGCTGAATGCTGGAAAGTTTTCAGTATAGAAATACCTGCAAATATCAAACGCGGCAGCTCTCACATCTGAAGCTACTCACGGGAAGCTACTCTACTCACGGCACCATCGAAACATGCCGTCGCCAATATGCTCGATCGCCGTTGGTTTCTGGGAACTGGTTATCGTCTGACAAAACGTTCGTTTTGTGCCACTACTCACATGTTTACTCACAATGTGATGTCGTACCTACTATATAGAGCCGTATAAAACGCGGGGAAAAGGGAAGGGGAGGGGGGAGAGGGGGCACGGCCGGAGTTTATTTAGGGCGCTTGATAGTATAGAGCCAGCCTGGCCACAGAGACAAGCATTCTGCTTCAGTTGAGGGGTCGCTTATACGCCGATTCACGCCACGGACCGAATCGTGATTTTCGTCCGCGGACCGTGTACCACGTGACCGTCACGTCACCGATTCCTGCGATCCGTGCCTCGTCCGCGGACGCGCGGACTGATAAAGTCGAGCGCCTATTCACTCGCCGATTTTTCGCGGGAGATTGACTTGAAAAGCGTTTAGTCTGGCAACGGTACAATGTTGTTGTTGTTCTTGTTGTTTTTTAGTGGGGTGGAGCGATTAAAACAAGAAATGGCGCACTGTTGTTTTGTGCGTTCGCTGGTTCATTTTGTCGCGCGATTCTTGGTTCCACCTGTGAAAGAAACTGCAGAAACATTGTCCGACAGACGCGACGCAGGTTCGATACTCCTCCGGGTCTGTGTCAGGAAATTCCCATCAAAACTCGTCTAGCACGCCGCTATTAGCGGTGAGATGTTTTGCGGCCATCCATGTTTCCTCTCGTGACGTCTATACAGTGTGAACAACTAGTTCGATGGTGTTTGTAATGAGCATGGCGGATGCTTGAAATCGTTGCGCTCTGAAACCAACGCTACCGCACCGCCAATAGGTTCTTACACTCTTATTTCCGTTGAAGAAAATCCTTGCTGACGTCATAGTCAGCATTTGGCCAATCGTGTAGCCGACCACAGCGACGCTTTCGATCGCGCACGCCGCCAATAATTCTTGCACGTCATCAGCCTTTCACCATATTCGCGACTCCAGCAAAACGACACTTAGCGGAAAACACTGAACTGGCGGACAGGTCCTTTCGCGATTTCTGCCGTCTCTCTGGCTTCCGTGTTTGCATGTTGTCGGTGGATTGCGTGACAGAACAGTTCTACGGTGTCTGTGTCGTAACCGTATCGCCTTGTGACCCAGGTTGCTCTGCACGCGACCTATGGAACCGCGTGACCAGACATTCTGCGTTTCTCAATGTTCATCAGCACAGTGAAGGACAGTGGGCAGTCCTTTCCTCGTTTCCTGAAAAAGTTGCCTCTGAAGCTGCTTACCTCAACACATCGAGGTCGAAATGTGGAGAATAAAAGCGGGCGACCATTTGGCCAACCCGCTCGCTGATGCCCCAGCGTTGTGCGTTGAGCTGGCACATGGCCGGCACGACCTGGATTCGACCGCCACGTTGCCGATAGTGGCGTCCCTATGGTCGCTGGAGTCGCGAATAGCGGCGAGATGTTTCGGTGGCGCCCTCGTTCGGTTACCTTTCGTGACGTCATTACCTTGTAAACAACAAGTTCGATGGTGTTTGTAATGGGCATGGTGGAAGCCTGAAATCATAGCGCTCTCAAAGCAACACGGCCAACACCGTCAAAATTGAAGGTCTTACATTCCTATTATTTCCGTCGATGAGACGTCCTTTGCTGACGTCATAGTCAGCATTGGGCCAATTGGGGTGGGCTCGGACAACAGCGACGCTTTCGATCGCTCACGTCGCCAATACTCTGTTTCACCTTATGATGTACCGCAGGAAAGCCTGCAAGCGCGAGCTCCTTGCTCTATGGCACATCTCGGCGGCACAAGGTCTCGCGCGTCAAGAGCAGCTCCCAACGCTATGAGCTCGCGCTTCTAGCCTTCTCTGCGGTACAACATAAGGTGAAACGGAGTATAGCAAAACCTTTCTTGTGGCGGTTGTGTAGCGTTCTGCACGAGCGCGGAGTGCGTGAAGGCATCTCCAATCGCCCCTCCGCGAGCCCAGAACTTCGTCGCACGCCGAAGCCTTCTCGAGCAGGAGCATGGCCTGTGTCACTGTCATTCATTGGATTAGTAAAGCAAGTGGCGCTTCGCGCGAAGCCTTTCATGGTGTTATGTCATGGTGTTATGCGTAGCAAAGGCGTGAGATTTTTATTGCGGTATTGCAAACGTCGATTTCTCTTTTGGATAACGGTACGATGTTGGAGTTTCGCGGCACTGTGTGATGGCCAACAAGTTCGATCCGTGCTCGCTGGCGTCTGCTCGTCGTCACCCTTGTGTGGATGCGCTTGGGAGACGGACGAACCGCGGACGTGTCGTCACGTGATCATTCCGTCCGACGATCAGTCCATCGTGTGAATCGGCCATTACAAGCATCTAATGCAGGTGCATTTTCCCTGCACTGTGCGCGTCTCCATCACAACTTCACTAACGTAAAGCATATATGCACGTGCCCAAGTAATCTTAAGCGAAAACAATTTTCGTAGCTTTTTTCGCATTTTACTTGCAGGCATCACACTTTACCACTTAAATTAGTACCCCAACTGAGCCACCACTGTTGTAGCTTGGATGACCGTCCTTCACTACTGAAAGAAAGAAGAAACAAAAAGCAGCGATGGCTTTTTCGCCTTAACACTGCCGCGGAGTGTATACGTGCTTATACGGCTCCCAGCGTCTGATAACAGATGTACGATGTCCTCTCACACCTTCACTCCTCCTCCACTGCCAACCAGTGAAAAACAAACATGTGGGCGGATGCGTCCACCTAAGGCACGCATGTGCGTCGTTATTTCAGCGAACCTGTGTGCTTGTAGAAATAAACTTGCGCGGCAAAAATGCGACGTATTACAAACCTGCCGATTCACCTGATCGTCTGCGACTCGTTAAGATGACCGCGCTGACGCCCGTTACCACGGGCCGTTCACTCAACGGCGAGACGGCCCCCGCCACCATCGATCCAGAGGTCTACATAACCACCAATGGCAGGGAGCGGCAGCACAATCTGGAGGTTCTGAACTTACTACAAGCCTCGTTTATGAATGAGACCAAGGATAAACAGTTTCTCGATCTGGGTTGCGGCACTGGAGACTTCACCCGCGACCACCTCCTTCCACGCTGCCCCGACGTCGAACGAATCGTAGCCGTCGACGTGTCGCAGGACATGATAAAGTATGCTAAGAAGCATTTTGCCCATCCCAAGATCTGCTACGATGTCCTGGACATTTCGGGAAACGGTGTGGCCGACTTTGTTCAGCGATACGGTCAGTTCGACCGTGTCTATTCATTCTTCTGCCTGAACTGGCTTGTGGACCAAGAAATAGGGTTAGACAACATTTCCGAATTGATGAAGCCTGGTGGAGGATGCCTGCTTTTCTTCGCTGCTTCCAGTAGCGCTATGCGCCTGAAAATGAGACTGGCAGCTATAACTAACTGGCAGAAATACAGAAAGGTGAGTCGATATTTCGCCTCCTCTGAACACAAACGAAACGCCGTACGACCACAACCATGGTCTTCGAAAAACACAGAAAACACACCATCCTGAATGAGCTCCTAATTTAAAATGTCGTTCACGTTCCCCCCCCCCCCCCCCCCCTCTTTTCGAAAAAAAAAGAGTTGCTATTGCTGTTACATGTAAATTACTTTTAGTGTTGCTGTAGCTGTAGTACATATAAATAATAAGTATTTATTTATGGATTAGTGTTGCCTCCTCTATCGGTGGTAGCAAGGTTGGCATACTTCGACAGCTCTTAAGAAAAATTCGATGTTTGTTTTTAAATGCTAACGAAAAACAATGTGATCTTCAGAATAAAGAGTTGTTCGCACTTCGATGCAGGCGTTGGAAAATACCATTCCTCCGAGCGCAGATCTCGAGGATCGAGACGCCCTTCTGGCGTACATGTGGAACCTTCTGAAGAAGACTTGTCTCATTGTGACCACGTGCGAAGTGTTGGAAGTGCCGTGCACGTACTCCTGCGTTGAGGAATTGACAGGTAAGAGAACGTAGAAGCCTTTCTGCGTGAACAGCATTTTTCTTTCAGAGTTTAGAGTAGAATCACAAATTAAAATTAAAATTAAAATTCAATTTCTTTGTTGTCCCTTGTACCAGAGAAAGGGGGCAGAGAAAAAAGCAACTCACACGCTGCTTGACTAGCCTCTGCCCCCCCCCCCCCAAATGCAGCACAGGGAAAAACAAACATAAACGTAAAGACACTAGCATTCGACCTATTCATAAGACAGCACGGGAAAGACAGCATCATTTCCACTGCTAAAAAAAGAATGTAAACAAAGGGAAACAAAAAGCTGAAAAGTAAGTAAAAAATAACACGCGCAATACGCATACGCTTTGTGTTACACTGAGCTTTTTTTTCTTGTTCTAGAGCATTTATGGGAGTAACTTTTAGACAAAAAATGAACATATTTGTTTGGCGGAAATATTGAAGATATCTATATTGACTTTATAAAAACGATTCAAAAGATGGGGGGGGTACATTTTAACATCTGATTCCTATAGTTAATTCTTGAATGTGGCACCATCCATATCTTAGCATTACGAGTCGGAAAAATTGCTTGTCTAAGTTCAAGCTGGGAAATTGGTAGATACATATTTTCATTCTGTCTTAAAGACCTTCTGTAGGAAAGTGCACGTTTATAACTTTAGAAATTTGGAATTTGTACTCTATTACATTTTTCCCATAATGGTTTCGTATGACTATCGTATGATGCACAACATAAAATTCGAATTGCTTTTTTTAAAGATTGTTTATGAGCTTAAGATTTGTGGCAGTCGTGTTTCCCCATACTCAAAAGCAATAATTGTCGTATGTGTAAAAAGGTACTTGTATATAAGTAGCATAACAGAGATGGGAATCATATGTCGGTATTTATATACGACCCCCACAATTTTCGATAGCTTATTACTTATCTGTTGCGCAGTTTCGTCCCAACACATGTATTCATTAAATATTATTCCTAGTACTTTAATATTTTCTACTATATCTATTTCATTTCCATCAAGTAAAAGGATAGTCATGTAGGTACATTTTGTATTTCGTGATCTGAACAGAACGACTATAGCTTTATTTACATTTATTTCTAACAAATTTGATATCGTCCAAGCATTTAACTTATCCAAGATATTGATTTGCCCTGTGTATAATTTGATCAGCCTCGCTCACTGAAAACAAGTGAGAGGTGTCATCTGCATATATTATATAACTAGCGGTGTCACCCATATATACTATATCATTGATATCTAAATCAAAAAGAAGTGGACCCAGTATACTGCCTTAAGGCGGCACGCCTGTTGTAAATTTTGTGAGATCTTAAAGGAGCGGTGCAACGATATTCAATTGGAATGTTTTTCACTTTACACGAGCTTACTGGCACTAGTAGGACTCAAGGATACTCGCACGCAACGCCACTGGCCAAGAAACTCCTTTGGTGCGGTGTAATTTCAAGGACAAAAGCGATCGTTTTCATGCAATCTCTCCTTTGCAAAATTTGATGACGTAACGTGGGGACCGCAGTACACCCATATGACGATATTTGAATGCTGTTCATAGATTGGACCCGAGCATTGCGTGGGCACTCGATTTGGGATCGTGATAATTACTAGCTCGAGAAGCATTCGGGTAGTGGCCCGTGTCCAATCGCTGCAACGACGACAGTAGCCGAGCCATAACAATGTCTGGAACTCAGCGCGTGTCCTGTGCTTTGCCAACCCCAGCGCGTGGCTATGATAAACATTGGCGCCATATAATCGGCTGCAGATCACGTGGCCGCTCTGTTCTGGCTGCGAGTTGAGGGGGTGAACGATGCTCGTTTTTCTTTAATTTTTTCTGGGCCTTCTATTGTGTGGGGTGAAAAACGAACGCGTGTTTTATAGGTCATTAACGTCAGGGATCCGTTCTAAGTGGTATTTTTGCAAAGTACAAAAATTGTTGCATCGCCCCTTTAATGATTTTAGGGAGTTTTAAAATAGCGCATGCTAAAGCTTTGCGTACGCAAAGATTAGTGTCGTCGCCACTGCGCATGCGCCGAACGCTAACCACGTTTTGCGCTTTCCGTGCGCTATTTTAGCGTGCGTTATTTTTCGGAAATCGCGTGCGTACGCAAAGAGTCTTTGCGCTCCTCCAAGGAGGTTTCAAGATGAGAAGATGGCTAAAGCCAAGACGAGCACAGTTAAAAAATGGCGGCTCCCAGCCAGCCTCAGGACCATGTCTGCGGCCGCTTTGGCGGAGTCGTCACTCGTGAGTGCGACGTCGGCGGCATCCTCGCGAATGCGATTTTCAATACGGGACGACATTGCGCTCGGTTTGGCAACGATCACCGGCAGCTTGATGCTTGCGACGTGCGAACGTTTCTCGGCGAAGGCAACGAAGGTCAGTACACGAGACCTCTTTCGCCAAGAAGACGCAAGCGGACACGACCGGTCGACTGCTCGCGTCGCATTCTCATGTTTAAACAATATTAAAATGTTACTTTGAACCAAAAAAACAAAAACACTTTTTTTCTTAAATTACAGTATTTAGTGTGTGAAATAAAAATTGTGACTGTATCTCGGTGGCGCTCCAAGCGAGATGCTTGGGCTTTTGCGTCGCGGCGAAGAAATGCTATTCTAAAACTCTCTTGCGTAGCGTGCGCTAACGCAAGCGCTACATTTAGCGCTAGCGTGCGCTAAAATTGCGTACGTTATTCTAAAACTCCTTTTTATTGATTTCTGCGTACTGATAGCGGTTTTGAAGGCAACTTTTAATTATCTCTAGAGGACACCGCGAGCATCTAACATGCATGACTCGGGAAATAACGTTACGTGATTGAGCCGATCAAATGTTTTAGAAAAATATATAAACACACCGAGTGTAACCAGTTTCTTTTCAATATTATATGAAATTAATTATATTTGCTTTAACAGCGCAAGTTGAGTAGAACGACCTTTTCTGAATCCATACTGACAAGGTGTAAGGATTGAAAATTTGTCACAAAAACAGTATAATATCGTTCATGTAAATTTTTGTAGACCTGTCAAACATATTGGTAAAACGGAAATAGGCCTATAACTTCCCAAGTTATTTTTATCCCCAGCTTTATGTAAACTGAAACTTTTGCCACCTCCATTTTCTTAGAGAAAACCCTGCTAGCAACGCTAGATCAAAAATATGTGTCAGACACGAAATAATGGACAAAGTACATGCTTAATAGGTTTAATTTGAAGATGATAAAAATCACTGATCCTGCTAGTTTTTAAGTCTTGAAAAATTAAGAATACTTCTGTTTCATCACTTGGATAAAGAAACAAACTGTCATGTACGCTGATCATGCATTTGTAAGTCTGCTCACTTTGTGTACTATGAAGAAGTTCAGCAAAATATTCATTACATTTATCTGCTAAGGCCACAACATTTACGTCAATGCTATCAATTTTGAGTTGTGTTACCTTATCCATATGCAATCCATTTTTCATTAAAGGGATACTTCAAAGAAATTTGAAATATACCCGTCGTGTTTAAAAACCAACTGAATATGATCCGCAATACCCGTAAATGACAAACGCACGTTTGTATTTTGAGCCTGAGGGCTGTATTTTCTTCATAAACTGCCCACTCTGGCAAGCACCTGAGAGCAGCCAGCGGAGAGCACGTCACATCCGGCGCAATCGTGACGTAGTTTGTCTCGGGGCGAGCAACGCTGCGCCGAGGCTGACGTCGTCAGGATGCCCTAGCCGTTCCAGCCACCAAAGCGGTCGAAGCACGCCAGCGATCGGGCCACCGCACCTAACCGCAAAGCTGCTTTTGTGTGAATTTTGAGTGGCGGGTTAATCTTCTATAAACTTGTGGAGGAAGAATAACGATGTCTGGGACACACAAAAGAGAATCCCGTTGAGTGAGGAGTTCCTCCCTCCTCTCTTCTCTTGTGCTGGCCGGAGAGCTGTCGGGATGATGTCAGGTTCAAAGCATGTATAGTTCTAGGCGAGACAGTTATCATCACTACCTGTCAACGTTTCTAGACGTGCGTTACAAACGAAGCTTTAGCGACATCCACCAGGTACTCTTTGCTAATCATTTAGTTTGTTTTAAAATTCCTTTTCGTGTCTTTTTTAACAAGACATTGGTGTGTCCGATGTGATACTGCTCTTTTGAACACGTATAGACCAAAAACTAAGCGCCGAAATTTCATTGTGGTATCTCTTTAAGCTATTCAACTTCTTCTAGACCACATCTGACCACATATCCCCATTAAACAAATTGTTGAAATATCCGTGTTTAGCTTGTCTTAGGCCTTTAGTTAGCGCGTTCCGTTGTTTTCTGAAGGCATACAAAATGGCAACACTTTTTCTGTGTACAACTTTATGATAGAGAAAATTTGTCTTAAAAATCATTTTTAATACTTCAGACGTAACCGAAGGTTTACGGGATTTATGGTGAACTTTATGTAATAGATGTGGATAGATAAGGACCAGATATATTCTTTTTTGTTGTCCATGCTCCAACCATTAGTATCCACGAACAGATTTTCAGTAGAGCGTTGTAGTACAATGGTGAAAAGTAATACACTAAAACTGGACTAATTCTACACTTTCTAATAAACGCTTTGCAAAAGCCAACTTAAACAGTATTTTGAGTTTATGAATATTATATTTAACATATACTTTTAGTAAAGATATCTCAGTTGCCAGACTGGTTCAACGCGCACACCGCATTGCTTAAATATAAAGTAATTCCAAATTGTTTTAAAAGTATATTTAGCATATTGAAAGAATGACAAATTATACATTCAAACTACGTTTGCGTTTTATACAAGAACAACATTAGTGCATATTTTCCTGGTTGCTTTTTACTGAGGGCTCTTCTTTTTTCTACTTCGCGAATTTACGAGAGGATGAATTTTCTCATTTGCAGATAGACTGATGGAAATGTGTTCCCTTTCCACACTGGTGACGGACGAAGAGAAGCCCATCCTCCTCAAGCACGTTGCCCAGTACGCGGCCGAGTCGTGGAGTGGAGAAGAGACCAGTCGCCCGCACTTAAGCTGCAAAATGTTTCTAGTGCGCGCCCACAAACCTCTACACTAAGCGGTGCCTCCGGTACTGTGCCGTGGCGGTGATACAACGCACTATACCGCTATAAAATATTGTTTCACCCCCTCACCTACTGATTAATGTGGTGTAGTTAAACTAAACATGGGATCACCAAACGTACCTGGAAATAAAGAATTAGGGAGGCGCGGGTCTTAAAATGGTCAAGAAACACGTTATTTCTCGTGTTTTGGAACTGACATTTTTGGATTGAATATCGTCTAAACTACCTGATTGCAAAGTCTCAATGTCCGATAAGCCAATCTCACTAAGCTTTCCACGCATGCGTCACGCCACCATAACAATAGTCATAGCCTCTTCTATACTGGCAAAGCCTGGTAGATAGCCACGAGACGCGGCCGCCGAAATTGGAAAGGTAGAGCGGCAGGCAACGGATGAGAGGAGTGCGAGGTAACGGGCGCCACGCTGCGGCGAGACGCCGAAACACACTTCTCCGGAGCGATGGAATGTCCGCTCGTGCTCCTCGCGTTCCTCGCGCTACCGCTTCTTTTCTCGTCGGGTTTGAATACCGTGTTTCAGGTCCTCGCCGCTGCAAAAGCTGTGCGCTAACGATCAGGTTCCCCGAGAAATGTTCTGTGCTACCAGATCCTCGCGCCCCAAATCTGCGACAGGGCACTCTATGACTCCGTCGTCAAACTGCCAGGCTTTGTGAGTATAGAGCAGGCTATGCTGTAGTTCACGGGAGGTATGTGTCAGTGCACGAGACAGCTCGTGTCATCTCGCACCCTATACTCCCGCAGACCCTGTGCGGGGTTGTCGCGCGTGCAAAACGACTACAGTTTCCAAGATGCATGCCGGCAGCGGTAGCGCAATGAAAGTGGCTGGTGATGTGGTCAGAGCCGTATAGTGAGAGAATTCGGCCATTCATTAGAAAGTATAGGAGGCAAATGAGATGGCGGAATTGGCCGAGAGCGGCCTGGGCGTGTTCCAGGGTGTCTTTCCAGATTCGAATGGGGCCAGCCGAAGCCGCGAATAATGCCCTGGCGGTGGTCGCGAGAAACAAACTTAATAAGTGTGTCAGAGTAACTCGCGGTGGCTGAAAATGTAGTGCACGTGGTTTTTCGATCACGGTCATGCAATATAAAATTCTAGGAAGACGATCGATGTGATCCGAACGCCAGGCGCTCAGGGCCGGGAAAATGCCATCCGAGCGGTCAGACTCCGACCGAGCAAAAGAAAGTTCGAGGGGCACATTCGATTCTTACATTTTTTTGCATCATCATAATTGAAACATCACGTGCACTACATTTTCAACCATGAAGAGTTACTCCATTTAACTCTTGCCCACTTACTAAATTGTTTCTCGCTACTATCCCTAGGAGATTCTTTTCGGCTACTGGTTGACCAAGCGAGCGCGTCACGCCTTATATCTGCGTCTTGTGCACGCAGCTGATGGAACCAACCAGACAGCGAACAAAGCGCAAAATCATGGTGTTTGTCATGTTTCTGTACGACTTCTACCATCACTGAACCATTCATAAACGGAAAAGGCCCAGTGATTGACGCTGCTTGATTGGTCCGATTACCTCGTAGCGTCGGATGCGTCTCGACTTCAACTGAGACGAACTATGGTAATCGGCTATCACTTTGTCGCGCGAATGCGTCGGGCCATCAGTTTTCTTTCTTCACTCTGCAGTTTCATGATAGCGCAAAATCATGCACTGGTCGGGGCGTATACCGCCAGTGAAAGGACAAAAACGAACACGTGCTTTTTTACACCATATATACTAAGATAATGCTAAATAACCAACAAGATATCCGTGATTGTCTAATAGAAGAGTGCGTCTGTAGTATTTATGATATCTTATGTCATGTCGTGAAGGTCTGTTTTTGCTCAGTCCGACTCAGAATTAATTATGGCATGACCGTTTTTGTTACTAAGCTTTTTCTTTACGAAGCGTTATGGCAATAATTTCTGTTTTCTTTAGTTAGTTTTATAAAAAAAATGTTTTATTTTTTCCGGTGACTGCGTCATAATGAAGCCCGCTTCTCTGGAATAAAAACATAAAATATTAACAACAAAACCGAGGCGGTGCACACGAGCGAAGCTCACACGAAATTGCATGAGCTATAAGTAGATATAGCTCACACAATTTACCAGCACTGCTGAATACTTGATAGCGCCCAAGTCATACTTGACTCAGCAACAAATGGCCGAGAAAGCGGGGACTGCGACACATTTATTACGGCCGAATAAATAATGACCATATGCAATATTCCTATTGATAACTGAGTATTTTTAGTGCGAAAGAATTAACTGCCCCATGGAGCGCCGCCGGCGTTGCTGTTGTGACCGCGAAGACAAATTAGCAACTATTTCGCATTAAAGAGATGGTGCCTGCGAACGATCAACGAAGAGCAACTAAGGAGAAGGTGCGCGCGCTCGGCATCCCTCTCTCCCGCCTCTTGGGTCACGTCTTAAGCATGACCGGAGGCCCAGAGAGGGGCGTGGCTCCTCACGCGCTCTACACTCCAAAAAATGCCTACTTACCCGCAAAACACACAAATCAGCTCAGCGAATGATAAGGCGGAACATCTGTTTCAACCTTAAAATTAAGTCTGCGCTGTGGCATTACGCAATGCAAGCATGACGCTTTGCATTGCGTGATGCCACAGCGCAGACTTCATTTTTAGGTCTAAACAGATGTTCCGCCTCATCATTCGCTGAGCTGATATCGCAGATCGGAATGATTGGCTCTTTGAATGTTTTGCGGGTGAGTAGACGCGCAGGCATTTCTTGGAGTGTACGCTCTGCTTTCAGCCATTTTTCGCCGCGAAGGAGCGGGGCGCGCTTTCCGCTCTCCTCACCCGCGGAGGAGCGGGGCCGGTAACCTCCGGACAGTGGGGCACGCTGCTTGTAGGAATGCGCTGCGTGCAGGGAGGCTTTCGCATTCCTAAGCAGTCTTAAGTGTACTACTGTAATTTTTTTCACCGTCTGTTTGTTGAATTTTTTCTTGAATCTTTGACGTATCAAAACATACGGAAACGGATGTCTAAAGTACAAGAAATATCCAGGTCCAAACTTCCTACGGGCCACGAGTCGTAGGACGCGTCAAAAAGATAGCGGAATCCCACCTGACGCCTGCCAGTCAGCACGTCACATGATTTAAAAGGGTGGTCGAAACCGACCTGGTGACAACCCATCAGGAGGTCAAATAATTAAAAACGTTACCGCAGACAGCCATGACGCCATCCAATCAGGACATCACGTTCTTAAATAAATAGCCGCATGCGGCATGGTTTCAGCAAATGACAGAATCACATGAGTCACACGAACTTACGAGACGTCTATATTGTTTGATGGCTAATCGGATTCAGTGCCAAACAGATGTAACAAAATGGCCGACGCATCTTTCGAGTCCGACCACGCTGAATATATATATGCCGCAATGGCAATCTTGGGCTTTCCGACACGTTCTACGACATGTCAGCCGTTCCGTCCTTTGTATTGTGGGCAACCCGGGGATCCAATGCGTTGGCCCAGGATGCCCCTCTGCTAAATCAGAGTGGTCATTTGCAACGGGAGGGGTTGCACGCTGCAGGGTTTTGGTGGAGGCGCACTTTCCCAAAATACTCGAGGGTTCTATCTTTAGGAACGTGATCCTTTAGAAGAATTTCAGCGCCTTTCATCTCAACAACCGGAGCGTATCTGGCAAAGTTCCCAGCGAATCATGTAATCTAGATCATGGGGTAGCTATTCGTTAAAATATGACACGTCTAGGTTTCTTTTTGCGGGTTCCTTGCAAAAACGCAGTTGCCAAAAACAAAACAAAAAAAAACGTGTGGTTGGATAGCCCCAGGCAAGACCTACACAGAGGCCAACTTCAGCGCCTCCTATTTCGGGAACCAGGTCGTATCGAATTCCGTAGTCCACCTCATGAGGTATGTATTCAACGAACTATTAGCCGTCTAAGCCTGTTCTCTGCAAGTTTCCTGTGAAGACGATGCCCAAAAAAACGCGCGGTCGGATTGCCCCAGGAGAAATTTAGCCAGAGAGGCCAAATTCAGCGCCTCCTATTTCTGCTTCCAGGTCATATGTGGTAAAGTTTCCCGGGAATCCTGTAGTACCCCTAATGGGGTAGGTATTCAGTGACATATAAGACGTATAGGCTGCTTTCCGCGGGTTCGCGGCGGAGGCGCAGTCACCCAAAAAACGCGCGGTCGGATTGTAACAGGCGAGATTTATTTAGAGGCCAAATTCCGCTCCCTCTATTTCGGCATCCAGGTCGTATCTGATGAAGTTCCCCGGCAATCCCGTAGTCCACCTCATAGGGCATGTATTCAATAAAATATTAGAGGTCTTGCTTGTTTTCTGTGGGTTCCCTACGAATTCGCATTTGGCCAAAAAACTCCCGGTCGGATTACACAAGGCGAGATTTAGTCAAAGATGCCAACTTCAGCGCCTTCTATTTCGGCATCGATGTCGTCTCTCGTAAGGTTCTCCGGCAAACCCGTAGCCTATCTCATGGGGAAGGTATTCAATGAATTATTAAACGTCTAGGTTGTTTTCTGCGGCTTCTCTATGAAGGCGCAGTTGCACCAAAAACGCGCGGACGGACTGCCCCAGACGAGATTTAGACAGACCGATCATATTCAGCGCCCTCTATTTCGGCATCCAGGTCGTATCTCGCAAAGTTCCCCGTGAATCTTCTAGACAACCTCATGGGGTAGGTATCGAAAAATATAGTAAACGTCTAGGCTGTTTTCTACAGGTTCTTTGCGAAGTCGCAGTTGGCCAAAAAACGCACCGTTCAGACCATTGGTAAGAGATCCTGTCGCAGCAGCCTAACTCAGCACGGGATATCTTGACGAAGAGGTGGAATCCTGCAAAGTTCCCAGGGAATCATGCAATACAATTACTGAGGCAATACAATTATTTAGGTCGAGTGGTGTACGTCATTGTCTGCAGATTCCCTGCAAAACCCCTTTCCCTAAAAAAAACGCCCCGTTGAGGCCATCGGAAAGAGAATCTGTCAGAGCGGGTTATTTCAGGGCACCTCATCTCAGAAACCAGGTCGCTTTTGTCTACTTTTTATTAAATCATTGATTAAAATTACTGAAATGCATATAGTTATTAAGGTGCAAACGGTGCAGGTGGTTTCCAAAATGTTTCTCGACACACTCCAAAACAGGCACTGTTCACTATGTTGGATATAATTTGGTTAAAGTTTAAAGTAGCCAACCTCAGTGCTTCTTATCTTTATAACCGAGACGCATCACACATATTTGAAATTTCAAATACGGTGACATAAGTGCATATAAACTCGCAAGAGCGATAATCCTTTTTTCGGCCTGCGAGAAACAAATTAACACTTGTTTGGCTGGACGAAAGCTTGCGACCCTTTCGAGGAGGTTAGAACTTTTTTGTATGTTGCGCGTCGTGAAGTCTTGTGCCGGACAAACATTCTAGAACTGAAGCAAATTAAGTAAATATTGTGATCGCAAAAAAGTTGTTGCTATAAATGAAAACGCGAAAATTTAAAGTGGTCTTTCCTGCAACCTTAATGATGCTGCAGGGAAGATGCAGATAAAGGGCATACTCCGGAGATGTAATTAATTACCTTGCTATACCCTGTTTCATACTTAGCGTGCAACGCTGTCAAAGCTACTGGCGCGAGCGCGTGGCTTTATATATGGTTTAGTTTGCGCGAGAACTCGTACAAATGATCAACGAGGTCAAGCCCCACGCTCGCGCCAGTAGCTTTGACAGCGTTGCACGCTAAGTACGAAACAGAGTATAGGAACCCCGAAAAATTAAGTTATATGTTATCGGTTTAATATAATCGTTAGCAGTCAGTTTCTACTACATATACCTCAAAAAACTTTTGAAAATTCAAAATTTATCGTTGATAAATTTACAAGACGCAGCCGATGCTACGAGCGCGAGCATGTGGTCCTGAACAGTGTTTGCACTCGTCGAGCGCTCGTGCTTGGCAGGGACGATGAAAGCCCGGAGCTCGCGCTTGCAGCATCGGTTGCTTCTGGACTTCAAGCGATGCTGAATTAAACATTGCAGTGTGCATAATAAGCGGCGCACGATCTTTCCACGAGCCAGCAGCCGCCGGTGTGCGCGAGCACACGCAACCAAATTAACGTCATGGTCCTCCATTCCAGCTTAAGATGACAGTGAAAAGTGTAGGCTCCGGAGAAAAGGAGGAGAGACAGGCTTTTCATGTCCACAGTGGGTCTAATATCAAAATCAGGCATATAATTGGTCTAAGAGGCAAGTAGCTTTCACATGTGGAGATGAAAAGCCTGTCTTCATTCTCTTTTTCCCCGGCGCCCACACATTTCACTCTCATGTTAAGCATGAATGGAGAATCATGACGTCAATTTCGCTGCGTGTGCTCGCGCTCCCCGGTGGCTGCTGGCTCGTGGAAAAATCGTTTACATAAATGTAAATTCGAAATTGTAAAGTGTTCTTTCCTGTGGTAATTATCATGCTACAGGAAAGATACATTTGCAAGGCAAGAGATGAAGATTTAATAAATTATCTCTCAGGGGACCTAGGAGAATGCAGTTATAGGTCAGATGCATTCTTAATTTGATAGCGTGCAGTCCCTAATCTATATATTTCCGGGAACTTTGCGAAATACTTATTGGATGTTTCATAAATTTGATAGAACCAAAAACAGAACGAAGATTTCTATGGGGGTCAATAGAGGAAATCGATTTATTTCTTGAACCTACAAAAACACTAATAGGGTTATAAAAAATGTATTGAACTAATAAATCTGACTTATCTCAATACATCAGGAAGAATTTTTCGTTATTTTTTTATCAGGTAGATTTTATTGTAATTTAGCTGTTTGCACACATCTGCCAATAGAGGGCGCAAGCGGTACATGTCCCGAGTTGCTGGGGATGAAAGCCAAACTCCAGACGCCGGCGTTCCTCGTCCTACCGCATTCGACGAGTGTAGTGGATACAAAGGCAGTTAGCTTTAGGTCTACCCACTAATCACTCGAACCAGAGCTCGGCGTTGTGATGTCCACGCGCACTCTTGTCTCCTCATCTCCCTTAGTTTCTCGGCGCTTTCCAACGAGGCAGAGGAGCTTAGAGTGATAAACCGGAAGCTCGAAAGTGGCACCCCCCGGTTGCCGCCATGTTGTACGCAAAAGTGACCACTCGTCACGTGACCTCACAACAGCCGTGACGTCTCCGGTAAGATGGCAGCGCCCAGGGCTGGTCAGAGTTGGCTGATGCGAGTTTGTTCGGTGCGCGGTACTCGTGATGTGCCGCTGCTTCCCGGCGATTTCGGGTTTCTTCGTGCTCGTTGACGCTGGTATAATGTGAAAATATGAAGGAGTGAGACTTTATACCCTTACTGCGTAAGATCGCTCTGGATCATCTGGATATTGGGGAATTGTATTAGACCTACTAGAAAACAGAAAGTATAAAACATAGAGAGGACGAAGCACAGACGAGCACGTTTCCGCAGCCCGCTAAGCACCCGGATAGCGCTCCGTAATCCGCCACAAGACCTTGAACTATGCAGACAAGGCTGGCGGCACGCATGCGCAGCTGCGGCGTTTTTTTCACTGATACCGTAGCGGAGAAGAAAAACGGTCTACTACAATTCCCTATTAACACCTGTGAGAAAGCATCAGCCGTATCGCCGTACCGGTGCTCGGATTACCGGATGTGTTCGAGGATCGATAGAACTTTGATTGCTTTTAGCATTAAATTTTTGCATTTTCTTAGCTTCGTTTGAACGTTGGAATGTCTGAAAATCGACGCGAAAAGTATGCGTCGAACGTAGGACGCAGGGATGTTTCAGCCCTAAATAACCGCATAATCACAGCAACTTTTAGCAAAGAAACTCCTGCGATCTTTAACCTTTTGTGCTAATCGACGATTCTACATTCGATCGCAATACTTTTTTTAAATGTAAAGCTGGCGTTTGCTTAATTGACGTGCATGCGAACTCTTACAAAGCATTCGAATCAGTCATTCGGAAAAAAAAGTTTATTACTTATGTTCATAAAACAGTTTATTTGTCCCCTTCGAACTAAGAACACAGCAAATCTTCACGATTTTGATTGATCAGTGCCCAGAATGTTGCATCCGATGTCCCTTACAAATTTTTATTAGTAGGCTCTTTACCTTGCCTATCGGTATCAATAGTCCACAGTAACCTCCATGTCTATGATCAGACTCCTCCTAGATGGTTGCCGAATTCATCATTCTAACGTCTAGAACTTTTTTCAAAAAATACAGCCCCACTCTTTTTAGAGGTCCAGAGAAAAAACCACACATATCATCAATTTGTTAAATGTAATGCAACTGGGAAATAGAAGATTAACTGCACATTTTCCTCTTTGGTACGATTTATTGCAGCAATAATTTTTTTCATCAAGAGTGCATTGTATTAGTCGTTCAATTACTTGATCTAATTACCTGGACAAGATGACTCTTATTTGTGTTCATCCCTTGCCCGAAGAGCAATCTTGTTGAAAAATGTTGACTACCATTACTTTCCGTCTCTTCAATAGACGTTTTTCAAAGGTGTGGGGTGCCTGTACTTCGTTTCACCGTAACTTGGTAAAGAGAAACCGCTATAGCTCCCTCGCGCCAATCAGAGAGACGGAGTGAAAGTATGTGACAAATCTGTGCAGATAAGCAGTCTGATGGTATGTTGTCATGTATCTCTTTCCAACGTGCATATTGGCTCAACGAGACTGTAGCCTTCGCCGTTTGCCAAATTGTGATGAAACGAATTGCGGTAGCTACTACTCTAATTACCCAAGGCCTTCATACTTTGGGCATTTGTTAGACAATAATTTTATGTCAGCAATCACTTTAAACTAGCGCCTATTGGACTAGAATGCTGCATTAGCGTTCGGCGTGAACTGGGGCACATTCGTGTGCTTTATGGCGAAAAACAAATGGTGACAGTCATGTTGCTTGATCGGGTTTTGCAAACGGTCTATTGTGTCATACGTATAGGAAATGTCCTGCTATATAACAATGCATCAACAAATACTATTAAATGAGACGCTCAGAGATGTGTTTGTTTTTGCAATTAACAAGTTACAGCCGTAATTATTACTAACGAGTGTAATATTTATTTTTGGTACCTGGGCCCGTTTTGTGCTCTATAATGTCCGTGCTGTTATTGCCATCTGTGTAGTTTTAGGTTTCCTCTCTGCAATGCGTGCAAAGGCCATTTGAGGGAATAAATTAATAAATAACATTTTCACATCACTGGAGTTGGTTTTCCGATGCGGCACATGTTCAGGAGAGGCGGAACGAGTGCCGCCCCATGCAACAAGTTTGCCAGTCTGATATGTCCCATTAATATTGAGGGGTCAGAAATGCGAGTGTCTTCAGAAGGTCCAGCGCGTGCAGTGAACACAATTCTTGGTGTATAGACTCTGAAGGCGTAAAGGCAAACAGAAATATATTTATTTGGTTAGTGTATCAAATATGTTTATTTCCACTTGATTACATAATTATTGATTCTTAGCAAATGGTTCCACAACGAGCTCTTTCTGCGACAGTCTCGTGTCAGGTGTTCAGTCGTAGTACATGTACTCCTTGTTGCCGGTTGACGCTCCTGGCACGTCGGTGTTCAGTTTGGTCGACTGGGGACTTTGACTGACTGATGCCGTCTTGTAACCATACGTCATGTGCCGCCACTGACATCTGATGCACTGAAGCTCCAGGGCTAGCTTCTAATCCACAAATTTTTCTGGTAGTTTTCTGCGTCAATGCAGCAAGCTCGGGCATGTATTGCTTACGTAGCTGTGCCTTTTGCTTTACCGTTGACTTAATGGCTCGCAACAATGTTTGTTTGCTATCCAAGCCATTTTACTTATATTCCGTAATGGCAATTTCTTCTGCATCCCGTGACCACTGCAACTTGTGTAAGTCTTGTGTGGCAAAGTGAAGTCGGGTGATGCATGGTGTCCACTTTTGAGAACAACCAACCATTCTGCTTCTTCAAGTCACTCATCGGCATTCTCTCTCAAAGTGAGAAATTGTGTGCTTCGTGGAGGGGACAAAGATAAATGGTGTCATCAAATTATTAGGTATTGTCCTTGGGCGACAACCGACACCAAATCAGCTGCTATTTCATTGTCGTTCACCTGCTTTGTCTAGCTTACATCCTGTCGACGTGATGGGGATCAGGAGATTCGGGATAATGTCGGCACCAGGGACAAAGGCCGCCGAAGATAACCCTCCATGTCCCGCGGTCGCTCCTTGAGACGTGGTCGAGGGTCGTTCGGCACGAATCCTTGCAGGCCAATTCATTGGTACGGGCATTTCTGGTAGAGATGGTCAGCCTCATGCAGTGGTAGCCGAGTGGTTTTCGGTCTGCCATACAAAACATCTCCGTTTTTCTCAGTGTACTTTGTTCAGCGCGAACCTACACTGGTTCTTCCCGATGTCGTGAATGCTTCGGCGTTGGGGTGTCTCGTTAAATTGGCATTGAATACTAACGGGCCGCGGTGGCAGTCGTCGTTCCACTCTGGCGTAACTCGCCCTCGGTTCGTCAGATGCCGCTTCGCTTGCAGAAGTCTCCGGTTGAAATGTCTGTCGAACTTGTTCCGAAACAATCTCGGCAATCGAAATAAAAGCAGGGCAACTAATGGCAGAAAGAAGCTTCCTGATCTCCTCCCGTACAACATCGTGGACGATGTCGCGGATACCTGGGAGGCTGGGGTCGAGGTTGCAGCTGGACTACTCGAGTGTCGAGACGCCGGAGAGTTGTTCATAGTTACAGGCTCGGGCATGCAGTGCACGTTCAGTGCTGGAAGCCTCGGTGAAATGAACCCTTCGATTGTTGTCGGGGGCTGCGGACAAGGTTGCCGAAGGTGTTGTCTCTCACATGAGGATCATGAGATTCTTAGCTTATTTTCTTCTGTAGCATCAGGGTCGGCGTGGGCGCTCGATCAGGCGCAAAACATCCTCCACGAAGGCGGTGACGCTCTGGTTCGGGCTGAGTCTTGAGAAGAATCAGGAATTCGGCTCTTTCTCGTCGATGTTGGCTGACGACCCGCGCTTCAGCTCGATCTTGCAAACTTCCCACGACGTTAAGGAGGACTTGTGGTTCTCACACCAGTGCCTGGAAGTTTCTTCCACGAGAAGTGCAGGTTCTGGAGGAGCTGGTTGTCTGTCCACCCATTATGGCGGGCTACACGGTCATATTGTTCAATCCAGTCTTCGACATCTTCATACACCTTGCGCGAAAGGGCGTCAGAGTGTGAGGTGCGACGGGCATGCAAACAATGATGGGAGCGGACGCGGTTTGCTGCTGCAGGATTGTAATTGTTGGCTTAGTCAGCTTCGGGTTTTCTGGCAGGAGACTGAATTTCGGAGGTTCTTTCTGGTAGCAGCGACTAGCTCGGATTTCAGGTTCTTCGTGCTGTATTTGCGACGCTCGTTCTTGTGCTTCTCGCTCGTCTTGCGGTTTTTCTACTGGGCTCGGGATAGGACTTGGTTCACGGCTCGCCGAGGGTTTAAGACGCGGAATAATCCGCCACCCGTGTCCCGTTATCAGGCAATTCGGCTGAGAAGCCACCAGGATGCACACAGAGTGAAGGGCTATAGGTAAAGTACCCAGCACCTCCACCAGAACATACGATGACAGCCGAGCATGGCCTGTAACTTCCAAGAGTAGTAAATATTGATAGAAGATAGTACTGGAGGAAGCATCCGTGACAATATAACAAAGCTGAAAGAAAAGAGTCTATCCGGACCATTAAAGAAGCTGAATTGCTTTAGTGGCATTCTGTCCGAATAAATCCTCTTCTTCGGGGTTTGGCGACTGCCGTGGACGAACTGAACTGAAATGGATGTGGGACCACTTTTCTGGTAATGAGGCGCTGCAGACTGAAGCCGCAAAGCGGCGTGAACGGGTGGGCTGGGTAGGTAACACGCGTGATGAAATGTCCATGCAGCTTGCAATTCGCGTAACGAGTGCTGATGAAATGTTTGTGTCTACAAAACGTGCAACAGACCAGCCGATTCAATACCACCTGCAACACCTGTGCTCTGTGAAAGTGAACGTCTGCGCCAGGACAATTTAGGAAGCAGCACAGCATCACTTAGCACGGCACAAGAAAGCTTGAAAACAACTCTTCGGTGCGCCGCACACCTGTGCTTCGTGAAAGTGCATGCCTCCGCCGGAACAATTTAGGAAACAGCACAGCATCATCTAGCACGGCA
>JAZHYW010041029.1:0-15737 GCA_037355805.1 Ixodes ricinus | reverse complement strand
TTGGGCGGAGAATGCACGTTCGGCGCTGGGTAATTTATAAACAAAATTAAAAAAGATTAAAAAAAAATTTGGGGTTGGAGGGGGGGGTTGTGTGTTAATTGGCTAATAGGACGCACATGTGACATAGCTCTTACTGTTTGTTCGAATTCAGCGACCATCTTCAGGTTTCCTTAATCATAAACCGAGCGCTCGGAAGCATAGCTGTGCTTCTGTCTTTAGTCTGAAAGTGACAGGAATTAACTCCAACATGTATAGAGCCGAAGTTAAAATTTATTTGAACTCTCCTTCCAAACATTCTCATACATGGGCTCTAAATGTGCAATCACACACAAAAATAAAACATCCACAGTTAAAAAAAAATTACAAGGGTAGAATGGAAATTAAGGCAAATTTGATGTTGCGGATTTTTATCCCAAGAGGTCGGTCTGCCCTTGAAATTCGACGACACTGGTTCAAAACTGTAGGGTGGCGATGTTGCGGTACACTGCCATTGCCGCTCTGAAGTCTTGAATGGGCACATCAGAGTAGCGACTGTAGAATTGCAGGCCGAGTATGCCGGTCGTCTATTTCCAGTCGCACCGCTCAAGTGCATGTATATATATATATATATATATATATATATATATATATATATGCAAATGAAATGGTGTTTGTGCGGACATGACAACAGAAACAGACATGTACGTAACGCGTTACAAGTAACGAGTTACTTGTACCTAGTTACTATTTTCGGTAACGAGTAACGTATTTAGTTACTTTTTCAGAAAAGGAACGAGTAACGGTATTTAGTTACTTTAAGGCCAAGTAACGAGTAACGGTATCTCGTTACTTTTGAGGAGTAACGTGTACAACACCGCTTAAACGGCCTTGTTTTTATTCTAGCCTGAGTATGCGTCTATTGCGACAAAGGCAGATGGGCAACCCGAAAAACAAATAAACAGTATGACAGTACAGCAACGCATATCGCTGAACACGTCAGTCGAACAGTTCGACTGACGTGTCCAGCGATAAACGTTGCTGTACTGAACTCTACAGCTGGGAATGTCCTTCACCCAGCGAGCACAATCAGGTTCGTTGGTTGAACTTTCTAGAACCGGGTACGGACCGAATGTAAACCCGGAGGTTGCAAACACGGGAAGTCACATAACCCATTACCCGCTGTCCTCAATGAAGGCGCAGTTCCCGAAGATTCACCAGCTCTTGCTGAAGCACAACACTGCCGTTCCTTCGAGCGCGTCAGTGGAACGACGCTTCAGCGTCGCCGGAGATGTATTTTCAAGGAAGCGGGAAACATAACTGATGAAAACTTCGACAGGCAGCTGCTGCTTAAGGGCAATGACTACTAAAAGAAAACAATAAACCATGAAACAAAAACAGTTGTGTATTTGCTCGTCAAAGTAACGTGAAAAGTAACTCGTTACTTTTGAGGTAACTAACGCGTTCCTTTTGAGAATCGGTAACGAGCAACGTATTTAGTTACTTTTGAGCGAGTAACGAGTAACGGTATTTATTTACTTTTTTGGGGTAACGTGTACATGTGCTGCAGCAGAGTCTGCCCTCCTCGAGCCGATGTTCTCCTGGGCGTGCACGTTTGTCGTTCACTGGCGCACTCATCTCAACAAGCCTGCTGGCTGCCCGGTCAACCTTTTGGTTCGGATGTTAGGAATACGCAATCTGCCGGACTCAGGTCCCCCCAAATGGCGACGAGGCATATTACGAAATTCTTGTTGAATGCGTCGTGAGTCCAGCCTATACTGCCAAGCTGCAGCGCACCAGGCGCCATGTATACAATACGTGAGTCCCCTTATGTTCCTAAAATCCTCCGGCATCCGTAATGTTGCCTATCCCGGATCATTTCGAAGTAAACTTGGATTGCTGCAGCCAAGCAGGCTTCTTGAAAAGGAAGAAAGATCGCAGCAGAATGTGATTCTCAGCGGCGAAGTCAAGTAGAGCACCCCCTTTTCGACTTTTTCACTGGTATATTTCCGACTCGCAACCCACCTACGAAGTATCTTCAAAGTAATTCAATTACTTTTTCAAAGTATTTATAATCTACGCAAGATGAGTTGCGTAGTGAGTAATTTGAATGAAGCTCTTCAAAACATTTTTAAATGGGGATTTATTATCTTATCGTAAAATCGCTAAGACATCCTGCAAAGACAATCTGCCAACACTGCCCAAGGCGTTCTGCCGTGCATGACGCTCCTGCCAGACTGGTGGCGCAAACATCGTCTGCGGACAAGTCCGAAGCACTCAGGTGTACGAATGCCAAGAACATGCCTAAGGTTGTCTGCAGATAATTTCTCATCGTATCTGCGGACCGTGACATTTGTATGGGTTAGGACGCTTCTTAGATATCCGCGAAAATCTGACTTTCTCCTGGAAATAAATTCTGAGAATGCAGATACTTCAGTACCGGTGACCCTCCTGTGTCACAGTTTTTTTTCAAGTTCGATCGGATGACATATGTATCGGAGGACTGACCAACGGTGTGCCTTCAAAAATTAATTGCGATGCGGAATTAATTCTCGAATCCCTCCAACCACGCGTATATCCCAGGTGGATGCTGCGATACCCATTAAAATGGTCCGAGATATTTCCGGTAGGAGTCGAGCGTTTCGCTGATCATATGTAGAAGAAGAATCATAGAGGAGAGGTTAAAAAAATTTGCGTAGAACCCCAGGTCAAATTCATATAAGACCTTGGAAAAGAAAAGAAAGCTTCGAAAATCGAGCAATTTTTCCCCTTAGAGTTAAAAAAACGAACGATGTAGAAGATCCAACAAGAAGTTTTTTTTTATCATTATTAATATTACTATATCCGTGGCCCGAAAATAAAGATAACGCAAGAACCGCGGTGCGTGAAGACGGAGAAGTCGTCGGCATCTCCATAAAATAGTTCTTCAGTGGAGGCGGCGCGTGTTTGCTCAGGAAATGGCGAAGCAAAACATACGATAAAGGAAACAAAAACAAAAAAAAAATTAAGATGAAAAAAAAAGGAAATTTCTCCCCCTTTCTCGTTTCTTCGGGTTCGCCGAATCTTTTGTAGCCGCCACCGCCATGCCCTCGGGCAAAAAAAGGAAGAAAAAAAAAGAATTCCTCCCCGAACATCGTCTTTTTATTGTTATTATGAGCGGTATTACTGCCGTTATTAACTTTCCATGACCGCCCCCCCCCCTCGTCCCCCCATCGGAGCAATGAGCGTCCCTGTCGACGAACCGCCAAGTCGAACGCGAGACGTAACCTCCATACTCCGTTCCAGCTGAGATGGAGCGCAGCGGACGCTACGGACCAAAACCAGCTAATCCGGCGTTGCTACCCTACCATGTGACCACAACATGCTATACGCGTTGCTCCGCCCCTCTTGAAGTGCACGTGACGCATACAAAGCGTTTGGATTGCTCCGACGGTTTGTAGCGTCCTTCGCGGTTCATCATAAGTTGAAATGAAAACGCATAAATCCGCGCACTTCTTTTTTTTTTTTCAGAAACATTATTTTATGTACGAGAATGACAACGACTTGCAGCTTATCTTGGGATTCTTTTTTTTTTTTAATGGGCAAAACGAGAAATTGTGTAATGAGAATGTGAACGCCAGTTCAAACTAATGCCGGGAACAAACTCGGAGAGGCTTGCGTGATGTCTCTCTGTGTACCCGTCACTTTTGCCGCGGTCTACGTTTACCTGGAAATTTAAAAAAATATGGACGGAGGACGTGGTACCGCGGGATAAATTTTTTCACGGATCATCTGTCGCTCCCTTGTCTCATTAACATTTATTTTTTAATTTAGTGTTTTTGCTGTTTTTGCGTTTGGGAACAAGCAGAAAAAAGAAAACAGGGGGGGGGGGAAGGAGGTGGGAGTTTAGAAATGTTCCTTCAACTTCCGGGTCGTAATCTCAGCTATCCGTACAATTTGGTCTTTGCGCATTATTTACAGTCGGTGGGTGGAATATGTTGGGCGCTCCGTGAGAGAAAAGATGATTGCTGCCTATCATTGAGGGGAGAAATAACAATCGTCCTTTCCCGTGCATGAACTCAGTATTTATTTATTTTTCATCTTTTTGCCTCCCCTTCTTTTTGCATTCACAACAGAAATCACGGCCACGTTATTTAGACGGGACTGAAACGAAAAATAACCAAAAATAAAACAGCTTTTCCGCATGCTGCTATGACATTGTTCGAAGTGCTCGCTTCCACAATTCTGTTTATGTGAGCGTGACGCCCGTCGTTTTCCCCGTCGTATTTCTTTTTCAAACATGGAATTCTGGGGTTGTTTTGGTGTTGGGGCATGCGAACCTTGGGTTCTGAACGTCGTCGAACTTCACAGCTTGTTTGCCGACCGATCCGTAAATAAATAGCGCCACCGTTCCCAGGTCGTCTAAAGATTCGAGGTTTGCAGCGAATTGGCATACGTTTATCCATGAGGGTTGTTAGGACTAATATGGCGGCGGCGGTGGCGGAAGTACGGTTATATGCCGTTGCCTTTCAGTGGCGTCTGGTTCTGTACATGATGTTTCGATGGGGTCTCCGTAGCGCTTTTGGAGGCCACTTCCGGTTAGGGAATGACGTATCATCCCGTACTCGGATGTTGAAAAGAAAACAACAATTTTTGACGTTTTTTTGTTTTTTTAGGATGGGCAACGACATAGTCTGTCGATTCAAAATGGCGTCGAAAGAGTCCGCTCCGCAGATGGCTAGCCGACCGAAGAATAATTTAAGTTCGCGTAGCTCATTCACGCATAGAGTTGTTAGAATGATCTAGAGGGAAATGTCCCAAGTATTGCGGCCGCTTCGGAACAGCGGGGCGTACACGCGGACGGGTACCGAACATTTCATCGAACTCTGGCCGTTTCATTGAACGCCGCTTCGTCGAATAACTAGCATTTTATTGAACGCTGATTCATCGAACGCCGTTTCATTCGGATAGCTCGACATTTCATCGAAGGTTGATTCGTTGAACGCCATTTCGTCGAACGCCGTATCCTCGAATAGCTAGAGATTTCATCGATCCGCTTGAGGCCGTTTCATCAAATTTTGCTTTACTAAATTTGGGAGCATTACAGTGCTTTTCAGATGTTTTGCTGTCGTATTTGAAAATGTTTTGACGCTTTTGTCAAATCACCAGAAATTGAATTACCACCCTTGTCCTAATTTCACCCAAATTTGGATTACTTACAGTTTTTCTGGCAAGATAAGACGGCTGTTCTCCACCGCACCCTTTGTTCCCTCTTCGTTCCTATGTTTTCTTTCGCATAAAATATACTTTCTGAAATTATTCTCCGCTGCGTCTTATTTATTTTCAATTTCATTTCCTGTGTTTTCGTTCTATCCTAGGAGAATGGCTTTCTCTATAAAAACATAAGCGGAAAAGGCAGCAGGTCCAGGGTCGGTTAAAAACAGAAAGGGGAGACACGCCTTTTGTTCATGGGACATGAAGACAGGTCACTGCTTCAAGGACGGCTTTGTTCTTGAAAAGGGTCTTTCCAGGACGAGGATACACCCTTGAAGGAGCGTACCTTCATTATTACATCCGATAATCACACATTTAAAATATGAAAAGTCTGTGTTCCCTTTTTATTGGCCAACTTATACCACAAGTTATCGGTTACTGTGAAAGAAAGGTAGTAATGAAAGGAATAGCGGAGAAAATTAGTTTTTTTTTATTATTACTACCCCACTGCGCTGTAGAAGAAATTTGATAGTTTATAGTCGATTACTATAACACTCATATTATCCTGGTAAGTTAAAATGAAGCTATTTCCAATATCCAGAGTCCTTACTGTTCAACTAGTCGGTATTCAGATGAAACAGCTTTGATGAAACGGCCATCGATAAAATGGACGTGCGATAAAACGGCGTTCGATGAAACAGGCTGTCTAATAAAACGGTGTTCGATGAAACAGGTGTTCGATTAAATGTCTGACCCAGACGACGGACATTGGTGGTCCCATCGGTGGCTCCTATGTGCCCAGATCACTGGCGGCGCTTTAATATGCACAAAGAAGCAGGAAAACATCACCTCCGAGGTTTTAATGCGTACGTGCTCACGACCAAGGCCACCACATCGGTAGCGATGCCATAGAAACACTACGCTGGTGTCTTTGACTTCGCTTCCTGCAAATATGGTGATGTAGAGCCTCGAGTGGTATATAGGCACTTTATACACGCACCAAATAACAGCCGCCGTTGCTGACCTTATCTTGTCTTACCCAGATGCTGCGAAAGCCAATTTACGCGCGTTGAGAAGCTGCAGAGAGGACGGTGCTGGGGAGAAGAACACCACAGAATTGAAAATGTCAATAACCTTCCCTGCTATGGTAATGATGAAGGGAAGTAAACGGGAATAAGAGGAAAATAAAAAGTCGTCATTTTCGCTCACAATGTGCGAAGAAGCAAAAGCGATAGCTGTAGGCACGGTCGTGCATATGCTAGTGGAATGGTGCCGTCACGTACAGTACCTGAGGACAGAGGTGCGACGTGGTGAATTCTCACAGCCGTCGTGGTTGGTGTCATGGATGCCACGAACGACCGTCGCCAGAGCTCGGTGTATGTAAAGTGGGTAAGCGTGACGGACGTTTCTGAAACCCTTTAACATTACGCGTAAAGCAACTGGATACCGCCAAAGTGGATTTCGCATAACGCGAGTAATGTTTGAAAACAAGTCTTTCAAGCCAGACGACACGGAAGACTCTCCTTCCTACCTGTCGTTACTGGCGGGATGCCGGTGGCTGACGGAAACCCGACTTCCTGGCCGCGCGCCAAGAGTAGAAAGAAGGTTCTTTTTTTTTCCGTAGCGGCGACGACAGGAGACGACGTCGAAACCTCTGCAAAGTGTCGACCGTGAAGCTATCGCTTTAAAATGGAAGGTCGGTTAGGCGACACCCATGCACAGCTGCATCTAAGCGGTCTATTAGGGCGTGCGACACTTAAAGGAAGTGTGCCGCTCTGCCTTGGGAGCTAAGTCCCTCGAATCACATACACGCTTTCAGCACCGCGAACCTTTGTTGTGGAAACGCGCAAGACACCTGCCGAGCGAATGCTCCGCCGCCATTCGCTTCCAGGGCCGCTCACTTCTGTGCTTGCGCCGCCATTTGCTTCCAAGGCCGCTCTTTGAAGCGGCGCATTTGACGCCGCTTGCAAAACAAACGCAAACACGTCGAGGAGCCATATTAGAAGCTGGTTGGCAGCGCCACCACCAACAGCGTCCGCGCTGCGCCCCATAGCAGCGCCTCACCTGTCCGGACCTCTCTCAATGAGCCTCGCGGACTTCCGCAACCTGCGTAGCTCAATCTCGCTCCGGTTTGGAACCTTGCAATTCGGAGCCGACCCCGTCCATCATTGATCGGTACGTGCTTACACGCCATTCGACCCTCAGGGTTACCGGAGCTCGAGTCCAATTGCGTGTCCCGCTATATTAAAGCGGCAACGATGGCAACACACCGCCATCTTTCTTCGTTTTTCTTTTTCGTTTACCTCGCCCACAGGCTCATGTGCCGCGAAGCGTTTGCATGCTCAGAAGGTCACCACTGACGATCGACGCTCATCAGTGGGGCCAGTAACTGATACGATGTTGGAGACGCGTTTTTCGCTCCAACTCATCATCAGGCATTGCCTGCCTGCCGCCAAGTGATTGAGCAGACGTGACTGGAATTGAGATGCCTCGCGGCGGTTTTAGCCGCCACAGGCGGATATTTGTTCGTCAAATTTCGGCGTCATCTAAAAAAAAAATGAAAATAAAAGTTTGCGTCGTGTGCGGCCCCGAACGTTTTGTGATAGCGCTCTACTTTTTTGTAAGTCTGACATTCCTTAAAAACTAAGGTTGGCTGTACAGAGGATGTCTATGACAGTCTGGTCGCGTTTAATGCTAAATGCTTCTGCTAGGAACCGCACCGTTGCGCCACTGTCTTGTCGCAGTTAGTGCCACTAAATAACCCACGCTTCAGAGTAACGACAGTTGGCCATATTGTGTCTTAGAATCATGCTGTTGCCAGTTATCTGAAGCTTTATCTGAAATCACAGGAAACGCTTCTTCCGTCCTCCACAAATGTTTAAACAGTTCGCGAAAAAGCAAAGCAATATTACGTGAGCTTCCTCACACCGAATCTAATGCTGAGGAAGTCGAACTTTAGAATCATGACGATCGGCGGTTGCGTCTGCTCTGTACAAGCAAGTTCATAGAGTCAGCATGACTGCAGTAATTAGTTATCAACCCCCAAAGAATTCTCTTTGGTGGTTTATAACTTTAGATACTCAACTGAAACTCAGTGGTAATTTTTTTAATAGTTGGGAGCGTTCTTGGGCTATGGTGACTCCCTCAAAGTGTTTTCTGGATACCTCTGTGAACGTTTTCCAGCTTTCACAACCCTACGAGATCCGTGTCGAATCGGCCATTCCTAAACAAAGGTGGATTCGCAGCTCAAGAGCAGTTGCTCATTCCAAAACCGATAAACGCTAGCGGAGGATTCGCAGGATCGCGAGGTTTCATTTCACATCAGCGTTTTCCGCCGTTGCGATGGCCAATGTTGCTTGCAGCAAGCAGATGTTCTAAATTCTTTGAGCTGCGCGTCTCAAAGAACCCGACGCTTGGACACGTCACTGATAAGCAGTTCATTGAACTGGGCGCGATACATTTTGTCTTACTTGTTGTGACGATCTGTGTTGGAAAAGACACGTCAATATCGCTCAGCTCTTCTTCTTCTTCTGTTGTTTTCTCACTAGCGCTCGCACAAGCCGCTTCCGTTTAGCGTCTCATTGCGTTCGCTGCAGTTGGTACTCAGGCGAGCAAAGTAAAGAAAAGAGCCGCGTAATTCATTGAGAAAACAAATTCCCAGGAAGGGGACAGCAATCCCTCTCCTCCATAATCTCCTGAACAGTTCCGACGCGACTGCTGAAGCAAAGAAGCTCGATCCGCCGGAAAACAAAAACCGCAAACCAGTCGCTTGCGTTCTTTTCTGCCTGTCGTCTGCTTCACGAACGTGAAAACGCCGCCGTCCTATGTGCCAGCTTTCCCGCAATGTTTCTCCTCCTGTCACGTGATTTCCTGCCACGCTGTGAGTGGCCAGCGCGGAAGCTGCCGCTCTGCCGCGACGACAAATTTCCAATCCAGGGCCCTAATCTGCGACACTTGGCGGAAAGTCGGCGAGAAATCTGGCGGCCGTGATTGCGCTAACTCCGCACTTGACCTTGGCGCCGGCCAATCAGAGCCGCCAGATTTCTCGCCAACTTTTTGCCAAGTGTCCAGATTAGGGCCCCTGGTGGAACCGTGCCGCTCAGCCGCTGCGGCTGGCCAAAGCCGCAGCGGCTGCATGTGCAACCCGCTTGAAGCGGGTTTCACATGCAGCTGATTCCACGGCCGAAATAGGCTGCCGCTGGCGACGCGGTGGCATGGATCGCGAGGTTTCATTTCACATGAGCGTTTTCTGCCCCCTTGCGATGAACGATGTTGCTTGCAGCAAGCAGATGCGATCACTTTCACGGCCTCAGTCACCTCTTCCCAGAGTTTCACTTTGGTCCCATTGTTTCTAAATGTTTTGAGCTGCGCGTCCCAAAGAACCCGACGCTTCGACACTTCACTTTATAAGCAGTTCATTGAACTGGGCGCGATACATTTTCTTACTTGGTGGACGACCTGTGTTCGAAAAGACACGTCAATGTCGCTCAATTCTTCTTCGTCTTTTTATTTTCTCACTAGCGCTCGCACGAGCTGCTTCCGCATTAGCGTCTCCTTGCGCTCGCCACACTTGGTACTCGAGGCGACGAAAGTAAAAAGAAGAGGCGCGGGTTTCACTTGAGAAAGGAAATTCCGAGGAAGGGAACAGCAATCTCTTTCCTCCATAATCTCCTGAACAGTTCCGACACCACTGCTGAAGCAAAGAAGCTCGGCCCGCTGGGAAAAAAGAAACCGCAAAGCAGTCCCTTGCGTACTTTCTCTGCTTGTCGTCTGTTTCAAGAACGTGGAAAATGCCGCCGTTCCATGCGCCAGCTTTCCAGCAATGTCTCTCCTGCTGTCACGTGATTTCCCGCCGTGCTGTGATTGGCTTGCTGGGAGGCGGCCGCTCTGCCGCGGCGAAAAATTTCCAACCAGGTGGAACCGTGCCGCTCTGCCGCTGCGGCTGGCCAGAGCGCCGCGATGGCAGAAATCGCGCCGCTCTAGGGCCAAAATCGCTGCATGTGAAACCCGGTTAAGTCCGACCAACTGTAACGACTTGCGACGTCCGAGTTGCTATGGCAACACATGCGTCGGCTCCAACAAAACGGGGTAAAACCGCTTTTGTTGGAGCCAACGCAGCAGTAGCAGTTGCACTGGGTCAGGACTCGATGCAAGCTTGAAATCACCCTTTACTCCCTCTAGTAACGTTGCAACAAGCCATCAGAGTAAATCAAGTGCTAAAGAGATGCTGACTGTCCGATTTTGCGTCGCGATTCCTGGAGCTCTAGGTCACGTGGTGCATAATTGGCCGGGATAGTTACTTTCAATATAGCTCGATCGCTTCATCAGCTGAAGCTCCGAAGAAACAGTGGCGCCCTCATTTCGGGTAGTATACAGGCTTACCTGACTGGGCCTCGCGCTAGTTATGGCACCTTCACTGACCTTTTATTTTTCTGCGTAGTGCTGAAGAACGAAAAAAAAAACCTTTGGACGTCCGAAATCGGCTAGATTGAACGCCGCACGACAATCGAAAGTGCCAGATTCATGCCACCACCACTAGGGTGCGCGTCTCTTATTTCTGCGTGGTGACGTCAAAACATCTGGCATCCGAACCCCTTTGTTTTTCTTTTTTTTTCTTTTGGATAAAGTGAAACGTTGTCTCTTGACCACAACGATTGGACCCGACTTCAAGCTCGAATCTCCGAGTGCCCGGTCGAACTCTGACGCAATGCTCGTGACCAATCGTTCGGTGGCCGGGCCTGCTCAAAGTTGCTGAGTTTGGCCACCAGCGGAGCTGACTAGCAGCCGAGCGAGGCGCCCCCTGTTCACTGCCCTGGGTCCATACTAGCAATGTGACCGCAAGTTAAAAGACCGCTAATGCACCATACTAAAGACCGTACGCAGACACTGTGTGAGGCGTGTTTCTTCTTTCTACAGTATGACAATCTTGTGAGGTTGGCCATGCAGAGACATTCTGCTTGCACGGTGAACAGAACAATTCTGCTGACATGACATTGAACATATGAACATTGCTTAAGCAAACATGCTCCAAACACGCTTGACGCCTATCTGCAGATAATCCGATCATCATGCTTGCTCGCCAACACCGTGTCGTATGTATGACGTAAGAGTAGGGTGACTGCGTCTTTAGGTTAGCACGACTTATCAGTGCTAGCCGAAAGCTAGTACTGACAGCTTTAAGCTAGCACTTATTCCCGTTCCTTTTTGCATTCCTTTTTGAGCAATTCAAAGGAAGGCAAGAAAACACAATAAAAACAAACATAAATAGGATATCGGGCGTCCGCTGACGACGAGGTAACGAACTTACTGCGAGACCACGGGCTTAATAAGATCAGTACTTCGGGGAGGGCGTGTGTTCTCCTCGCTCGGGGAGTACCGAACCGGGACTTGAGGGTGCGGACGGCATCGCCACCAGGGGGCATCGGTGAAACTCGGCGTGCGCCCGCTTCCCTAATTAGGGAATAATTAGGGAAAGGTCACGTGCCACTCCTGCCTCTGCGGCCCGAGGGCTCGTCGAAGGAGAGGGGATTTAAAAGGGAGGTGAAGACGGCGTTTCGGGGGAAAGAGACTCTACGAGGAGGAGAAGGGAAACATTCGCTTTGAGGCAATTAGTCGACCCTAATCAATAGAGAGAGTCACCGAGGATTCCAGACGAAGGTTAGGTTTACCAAACTCGAGTTGAGCACGTTCCGCGGGCAGTCGTATTTTTTGCAGAAGCACCGCGTGCGCACGTGCTTCAGTCGTGCGTGGAGAGGAAGGGGCTCGATGGGGAAAACGGGATGAAATGACGTCACGTTCGCGAACCGTCGCAAAATCTGTTGGGTGCGCTCGCGAGGTAAAGGGTGGAAAAAGGGATGACGAGAACCAAAGGGGTAAAATGGCTTTTTGATCCTATTTGGGGGATTTGGTAAAGGGATTGTTGGAAACGTTAGCTGCCACAGTCTGATCTCAGTGTATTTCGTATCCTTCGAATTTTTGCGTCGTGCGTGCGTGGAGATTAGGAGGCAGTCTGTGTTTAAAAAAATTTGGACCTAAGCAATACCGAATAGAAGACAAGGCATGTGCATTACATTTTTGTTCTTAGGTTACCTATGCGCCCCAAGCGGCAAACATGAACTTTGACGATAGCACTCCGCAAAGCTGCAGACGCTTGGTATTTGACTCGTCATCAAATGTTATGTGAAGACCACAATGCATGCAACTTGCTCGATGGGCCACACATGCCAGACTCTGTACCTTTCTGAGACTCTGCAAGCCCGTCATTGGCCAGCAAAACATCGACGCCGCCTTTCCTAATTCAAACCCAGTTCAAAACAAAACGACTTAATGTTTACGCTGAGTTCTCAGAGCAACATGTATTATGCGAATGAATTATAACAAAAAGAAAACTGTGCGCTTACCGAATTTTCCAGGTTATGATCCGCACCCACTGTGTAGTCCGCAAGAAAAATTTGACTCAGAAAATGTTTTATTTTTTACATAGCACGTACCAGTGTTGTAGGCGTTACCGAAAAAAGTAACTAAATACGTTACTCGTTACTTGCAAATAAAAGTAACGCGTTACCGACCTACGTTACCTCAAAATAAAAGGAACGCGTTACCGTTACCGTTACTGATAAAAAGTAACGCACGTTACTGTTGCGTTACTTTTTATTCACGAACTAAAACATTTGCTGTTTCGACGTTTGATATGTGCGTAAGCGCCATAGCTAAAATATGTCCATGCGGAAACTTAATTACCCTCTCTTTTTTAGGGTTTCACCCGAATAGTTACAAGAAAAAACGCGGAAGTATATATGAAGCTGATTTATAACATGTTGGCACGGAACTTAACAGAAGAACCGGCCTCCCTCATTAGCACAGAAATTAAGACCAGCCGAGATTGAAACTTTGAATATATTTTATTCACAACATGTCGAAGTACAGATAGTTGCAGTGAACAAGTTCCTCCGTTACCCGAAGCACACTCCGCTGTTGTACTTCCGCAACAGCTGAATTTCGAAGTTGGCATCTGACATTGTACCTCGCTTCTTGGTAAACACGTCCGCGCCTACGCTAAATAGGCGTTCACGGATACGCGCTCGATGTGGAGGACAGCGGCATTTTTTGACTAAGGATTTTATGACTAAGCACTTAAAAACACAAAAAAATTAAAACTTTTTTTTTAAGTTTTAGGGAGTCAAGTAACGTAACGTAATTTCGTTACACGTTACTCAAGATAAGTAATGTAAGGTACGTTGCCCGTTACTTCTTTGGAAAAGTAACGAGTACGTTAACTTCGTTACCAAAAAAGTAACGCGTTACCGGTAACGCCGTTACTTGTAACGCGTTACCACCAACACTGGCACGTACCTGGCTCGTAGTCCGCACTACAGTCAAAAGACAGGCTAAAACGTTGCTATGAAACGACTATTGTTGGTTGCCTATGAATTGCGATAGCATTCGCCATTAGAGTCACGATGCAGCTCCCTCTGAATACGACGACGCAAAATTTAAGTGAACACTTTATTTCAGTAATGGTTTACGACGCAGTCATTGACGTCAGCGCGACTGCAGGAACGCCACTTTGAAATTGAATGATTGCTTCGTCTTTGATTAATAGTTTAATAGTTTGTGATTTCCCAGGATAACGCCAACTTGGGAGACTAAAAAACGTACAAAAACAGAGATAGAAGAAAGAGACTGAGATAGAGATACCGCTGGCTGTCTCTCTGTCTCTTATCTATAAGTTACAGGCTCAACTCAAGCCCGGCCCTAACTTAATATTCTGTCTCCGTGTAATCATTTCATGTTCAAGTTGTTCCCCACCATCATTGCAGCTTCGTGTGTGTGTCTTGTCCCGTCTCTGTTTCGTTTAATGTGCAAGCTAGTTTCACCACCATCATTGATCATGTACCAACTAGATCAACTAAAACCGATAATTGTTTTGGGCGCAAATATAAATGTGCGCTTACTGCCGCCCCGTGTATGCGCGGCGCGGGTTTATCTGCTTGCTAGGACGACGTCGAGTGCGACATCTAGGACGATCTCTAGGACGACCACTAGGGCGATCTCAAGGTTGGCCTTTAATACGACCTCTAGGATGACCTTGAGGACGACTTCAAGGATCGACGTCGAGGACGACGTCGAGGTCGACGTCGAGGACGACGTCTCAAACGACCTCAAGGGCGACCTCTAAGGACAATCTCCAGGGCGACCTCTAGGGCGACGTCTGGGTACGCGTGCCGCATACGCGTGCCGCGCAGACGCACGGCGCATTCGAGTGTAAGATACCGTTTCGCGAAAAACGGGCGAAGTAGCTAAATAATGCTATCACATTAATACCGCACTAAAAACACAGCGGCAATTAAGTGACTCTGAAAGGAATCCAGATCACACCGCCAGCCAATCGCTCCCTTTCATTTCCTTAACATCACTGAAGTGAGGGCTACGGTGCTTGGGAACTGGTGTCCGACTGGCCGGAAGCGCTCCGTCCCGTGACGTCACCGCTTGAGGCGATCGAGTCGGGCCGGGCGAACTCGGGATATATGGGAAGGCATCGCGCGTGAATGTACCGCCGTGAAAACAAGTCTTTATTGGTACAAACGTGTCTTACCATCTATACTTCGTTTCAGCTGGGGTCCAGACGCAGCCGATGCTGCACGCGAGCGGTGGCCCTGAACAGTGTTTGCTGCACGATGACGCGCGTGCTTGGCAGGACGCCGAAAGCCCGGAGCTCGCGCTTGTAGCATCGCCTGCGTCTGGACCCAAGCTGAAACGAAGCGTGAAAGACATTTTGAAATAACAGACGGGCTAGGAAGCAGATTTTGTTGTACGGGAAGCGCTCGGACGCCGCGAAACAGCGCTGACAAGTAAGGATCACGAATGGATTTGCATTGGTAGCAACGAGTTTTTATTGGCACAGTCTTGTTTTATTACCTCGAGCGATAGCTATACAGGGCAACTAAGCTAGAAAAGTGTACGCTGGCAAATTATTAGGGCCTACAATTATTGAGGCGCACTGTGAGAAGAATACGTGTACAACGAGATGGGCTTGCTGTTAAGCAAACTCCTTCGGTGGTGTAAGTATCACTTGGAAAGACAGCTATTAAATAAACAATAATTTTCATAAAACGCCATGACACCAAGTTATCCGACATGAAAAAACTGTTCGCACCAGCAATATAATTTCTAGAGAACCAAGCGCTCAGGGAAATTATTGCCTACAAACGTAATAACGTATTGTTGATGAACTCGAAATTACTTTTCAGATAAAACAACATAAGAGTTACTTGATTGGAGGGAACAACAACGACAGCAAATGAAAGTAGGAAATTCTTGATAGAGTTGAAATCTACCCCAATCTTACGTGTTTACTTATAAATTAATCGAAGTTCATTCAATTGTTCAAATTTGTTACGGCACGGCAGTTGCAAGTTCCAGAGATTGCTCAAGACGCGCCTAATCCTTCCGCGTGGCTTATTGGCGCTGTTCGGACAGCGAGGCTACGCCCATCGCTGGGAACAAAATTCGATCATCGGTGAAGGCGACAACGATGACATTACACAAATGAAAGAAGCGCTAAAGAC
>JAZHYW010041028.1:0-19004 GCA_037355805.1 Ixodes ricinus | reverse complement strand
TGGTAGCAGAAAATATTGTCGAAAGAGGTAGGATTCGGGGCCAGAGCTGCCGCTAGAGCGATGACGGCACGTCGCGGACGCCAAGGCTTCGCGAGGGTGGCCATTGTGATGTCGGTGCCGATAAGAGCATTCGTTATGTCTCCCTGTGTCAAACGTTCCGATTGTCGTTTTTTTACTCTCAAAACAAACAAGAAAACAAAAAGGGTTAATATTGGTTTGTTTTAAACGTTTATACTGAATGAAGAGTGTGCATATAATTCATTTCCATCACTTTTTTTAGGAAAGGTAATGTGACATCAGCTATGGTTTCGTTTCGGTTTCAAGTGTACCCCTTGACGCGCATCTCAACTGGGGTTGTTAGGCCTCATGTACCGTGTCACACCGGACAACTTATTAGTCGAGCTCAATGACACTTGGGAGATGTCAACAATTGTTGGCTTAATGATAGTCAAGAGCGCTGGTGTAACTATAGGGTGTAACTTTACGCTTTCTAGACACAAAGACTGCAATGGCAATTTGTATAGTGAAATCCCACATCACGCGATATGTTGATTGGAAAAATCCCCTCGGGATTTGCGTTGCTGCGATCGCAAGCATCTCTTATGGATATTTACGCAAAAACATAGACGTGACAGAAAAAAAGTGTATGTACTAGTTTTGATATGTTAGCTGATTTTTAGCCTAATTGTCTCTTTCCAGCAAGATTCTTTCTTAGATTGATTAGTGCGGGTACAGCTGAGGCGACGGAGACGTTAGGATGGGTATCACTAAAAGCCCCTCTATCCTAGGAAAAGTAGCGCCATTCATTGTTGTGGAAATGCTCGAGACACGTACGTGCCGCGCGCCACTTCTGGAAAGAACACGGCGTCTGAACTCCTAGCTCAGATGCGGCGCTGTGCCGCCATTATCTTCCCAAGGGATGCACGTTGCACGTGTCTCGTGCATCGACACACCTTGCCGTGTAACTTTTCAAACATGAAGGGGCTTTAGGTATCACCGGTACCCAAAAGGCGATGCCCGCCGTACCCTCTTATGCTTTCCTTAATTTTTATGAAAATGAAAAGGGTATTTAATTTGTTTTCTAAGATTCGGATTTTGCGAATCCGAATCCCTGAATTCCGCGAGCTTCATTCGGAGTATACTGGTCGGCAAGAAAAGCGTTCCAGTGGGATTTTTGAGTTATGGTTATCCTGTCCACGTCGTACCGGAGTGCGGAGATGCAGTTCGCCAATGCCTGGCGCACAGTACAATGAGAATGGGGAACGACCCTTGGGGTGTGGGGACAGATCGGAAGAATCACGAGTAGCGAAGATTTGTGTTTGCGAATGTCCCATCTGTTCCCACATTTCTGGGTTAAAGTGTTGTACGTCGTGTCTCAGATCCCTTGATCACCACCAGGTCTTTGACCTTGTTTTGATCGCCTTCATGTGTAAAATTCTCTCACCAAGGGAAGCGAGACAAGACAGAGGCACAACGAATGAAAGAAAAAACAACGACGTATTTTAAAGGTTTAACCGACCAAACTTCGTTATGTTCATTTAGTGTGGGCTTATTCAGAGGAAAGGGATTGATAGACAGTTTTAGTGGACCGTACGCTAAAGCTTTGCGTACGCGCAGAAATTTCAGGTTGAGAGTGTGCATGCGAAGAACGCAATAGAAGGGCTAGCGTATTAGACAGTTTTAGTATAGCGTTGCTGGCTCTTACGTACGCAATACGCAATAGTATAGCGTACGCTAAAAATGACCTGCTCGGACCGAATTTAGTTGTGCGTTACGTTTTCGAGTGAACACCGCGCATGATCTTGGTTAAATTTGCTAGAGCCGTAGAATTCCGCGTGCTTATAGCGCAACCATGCTCCTGGAAAGAAATATTGAAAATGAAAACGTGTCCAATCATTTTATTTCAAATTAAACCAAGCCGCAGCTGCCTCGTCAAGCGCGCTTTTCTGCGGGGTACAGAGGCTACGAGTACGAGTGCGTAGCCAAATTCGATCACGGAGCCTCCGTCAGTCGTCCCGTGGAAACGGCAGCTTTTATCAATGCTATCGCGGAATTAAATTCATGACCTACTGATGTCCAGTGCATAGCGAGAACTTCGGCGATTTCTTTTAGAGTCGTTCGTCCGTCGGCGATGAACTGTGCGAATAGGCTTAGCGTTGAGCAGATCGCAGCGTTGACGCACATTCCGAGCGGCGAACATTTTCACTGTGCACTCCTTCAGCTGCACGGCGATCTGATTCGACCGCCGTAGGTCCCGGAAAGAATTGCCGAGCTGAACACCACGCAATTTCACGTAACACAGAACTTCGAAAACACCACGTCGCCCTTGCTGCGCCAGTCGAGGTAACCGCCATCTTGAAACTGGCGCTCTCGTTGGGTCCGAGATCTCTCGAGAGCGTCCCGCAGAGCCCGCTAGCCCGCCACGCAAAATCCCCAGCGTTGCGTGCGTACGCAATACGCTAGCTCTTCTATTGCGTTCTGCGCACGCGCACTCCCGACCCGCAATTTTATTGCGTACGCAAGGCTTTAGCGTACGATCCACTAAATCCGTCAATAGTATAACGTACGCTAAAAATGACCTGCTCGGACCGAATTTAGTTGTGCGTTACGTTTTCGAGTGAACACCGCGCATGATCTTGGTTAAATTTGCTAGAGCCGTAGAATTCCGCGTGCTTATAGCGCAACCATGCTCCTGGAAAGAAATATTGAAAATGAAAACGTGTCCAATCATTTTATTTCAAATTAAACCAAGCCGCAGCTGCCTCGTCAAGCGCGCTTTTCTGCGGGGTACAGAGGCTACGAGTACGAGTGCGTAGCCAAATTCGATCACGGAGCCTCCGTCAGTCGTCCCGTGGAAACGGCAGCTTTTATCAATGCTATCGCGGAATTAAATTCATGACCTACTGATGTCCAGTGCATAGCGAGAACTTCGGCGATTTCTTTTAGAGTCGTTCGTCCGTCGGCGATGAACTGTGCGAATAGGCTTAGCGTTGAGCAGATCGCAGCGTTGACGCACATTCCGAGCGGCGAACATTTTCACTGTGCACTCCTTCAGCTGCACGGCGATCTGATTCGACCGCCGTAGGTCCCGGAAAGAATTGCCGAGCTGAACACCACGCAATTTCACGTAACACAGAACTTCGAAAACACCACGTCGCCCTTGCTGCGCCAGTCGAGGTAACCGCCATCTTGAAACTGGCGCTCTCGTTGGGTGCTGAGATCTCTCGAGAGCGTCCCGGCATTGAGCCCGCTATGCTCGCCACGCAAAATCCCCAGCGTTGCGTAGCGTACGCACATACGCTGATCAGCTACTTCTATTAGACAGTTCTAGCGCATCGCACGCTAAAGCCTTGCGACGCCGTAAACATTGCGTGTCGGGAGTGCGTAGCGTGCGATCGCAATAGAAGTGCTAGTCGTATTGCGTACGCACGCAACGCTGGGGATTTTGCGTGGCGGGCTAGGGCTTTGCGGGAAGCTCTTGAGAGATTTTGGGCTCAGCGAGATCACCTGTTTCAAGATGGCGGTTACCTCGACTGGCGCAGTAAAGACGACATGGTGTTTGCGAAGTTCAGTGTTACGTGAAAGTGCGTGGTATTCAGCTCGGCAATTCTTTCCGAGACCTACCGCGGCTGAGTCAGATCGCCGTGCAGCTGAAGGAGTGCATAGCGGAAATGTTCACCGCTCGCAATGGGCGCGAACGCTGCGATCTGCTCAACGCTAAAGGCGCGTTCCCACCGGTGATGCGATCTATAGTCGCGCGATGACTTTCATTGCAAAAGCGACCATCGCGGGCAAGAAGCGACGCGATTTGAGCAGTCGCTTGTTGACCCGACTTTTTGCGATGCGATCTAGTCGCGGAGCGGCCGAGCCAATCAACGGCGTTCCGAGCGAGAGTTTTTGAGTAGCGACTCGCCATACGAAGGCGTTGGACTCGGTCATCGCACACGCCAGTGTGACCATTTATTGTTTTGCGATGCGATCCAGTCGCATCGCGATGACTGCTTACATCGCCGACGGACGAACGACCCTTAAAAAAATTGCCGAAGCTGTCGGTGTGCGCTGGACATCAGTAGGTCATGGACTTTTACAGCGAAGGTGAATATGACTCGTTGGTAGGATGTTTTCGTGTCGGCGTCCTCACGGAAAAAAATTAAAAAAAGCTTTAGCGATTGAAGCGAAAAGTGCATATCACGCTTACAACATACAGCACAGCATTCGTTTCAATAAAGACCAAGCACAAAACAAGCCTCCAAAACAGATAAGTGATGATAAGGCGCTCCTGATAACAATGCGAAGCACGTAGCGCTCACCGTTTACGTTTTTCGGTAAGAGTATTAGGAGTTTTCGTAGACCGCGTTTCCTCCTCCGCTAAGCCCTCCGCAACGATACTGCACCTGCGCGCCGATGGCCGTGACTGCAAGCTCCGGGTATCGTAGCGGGTTGCGGAGAGCGTTGCGGAACGGCGAAAACGGTCTACGAAAACTCCTATAGTTGCGCAAGCTGCCGCGGCGACGGTAGCTTGCGACGTGAAGTGACGTCGCTACCTTTCGTACAGGGTATTTTACGGAAGTGACAAAAATTCATCAATCATTCTATTCGAGGTAAAAGAGAATTTTCTCGGGACCTCATTACTCGTGGTGGCGGATGTCAGAAAATGCACGATACTTACTAAATAGTTCGCTAATTAACTAAATATTACTAATCAACTTTTAATTAGTGAAAATAGACATATGGTTCCAATAAGAAACTTGCCGAGCGTCATCAAAAACCACTAAATCAGTAATTTTCAGAAAGACGTTGAGCGCGTGGGAAGCGTAGTAGTGCGCTGAAGTTACCACTCGTGGAGCAGGTACAAGGCTGGGGCTCTCATAAGAGACGAAAAAATTGCGCGGGCGCCTTACCGCAACCGCCAGCCTTGTACCTGCTCCACGAGTGATAACTTCAGTGCACTACTACGCTTCTCATGCACTCAAAGTCTTCGTGAAAATGACTGATTTAGGGGTTTTCGATGGCGCTCAGCGAGTTTCTAATTGAAACCATATGTCTGTTTTCAACAATTAAAACGTTAATTAGTCATTTTTAGTTAATTAGCGAACTAATTAGTAAGTATCGCGCATTTTCTGACGTCCGCCACCACGAGTATTGGGGTTCCGAGAAAATTATCCTTTTACCTCGAATACACTAATTTTAGGAATGTTTGTCACTCTTACGTGAAACACCCTGTATATAAAAGGTTTTGGTACAGTGCATTTACTTTTCTTTCGTCAATCATTTGGTATAATGCAGTGGGCAATCGTTGTAGGTGATACCACAGCTTCGCTGACCAACCACCTTCACAGCGTGGATTGGAGCCCGGATTTCTTTTCCCCGATAGCATTGATAAAAGGTTCCCTTTCCACGGGCACTCCTGCTCGTAGCCTCGGTACCAGTAGAAAAGTACGCTTGGCGAGGCATCTGCGGCTTGGTTTAATTTGAAATAAAATGATTGGAAACAGTTTCGTTTTCAATATTTCTTTTGAGAGGCATGGTGGCGCTGTAAGCACGCGGAATTCTACGGCTTTGGTGAATTTAACAAAGATCTTGCGGGGTATTCACTCGGAAACTTAACGCACAACTAAGATCGGTCCGAGCAGGTATAGTTTTTAGCGTACGCTATGCTACTGCGTATTGCGTACGTAAGAGCCAGCAACGCTATACTAAAACTGCCTGTTATTATCAGGTATAAAGTTGAATAAATATGTCCAAGAACATAGTGTGGCATACTGTTATACTTTGTGAAATATTTTTATTGTCTATCTGGCCCTTCTTAGCGGTGAAAGTCACAGGCCCGAGCTGGAGTGAACAGCAAATCGGGTAAATGGTGTTTTTCACCCTTTAGAAGTAACCTAATACGTCACTCGTTACTCCATTAAACAGAAGCGAAAATGCCCTATTCATTTCTCATGCTGAAAAGTAACTAAGCCTCGTTATTTTGTTGTAGAAAAAGAGTTACTGCATACAAATAACGGGTTATTAGTAAGGCGTTACTGTACAAGTCTGCTTACAAGTGAGGCAATCGTTATAAACAGTGATATTTCGTATGCAGATATCTAAAATTGGCAATTTTATAAGGAATCAGTTATTATTTGAATAGACAAAAGGCTTCATTTTCGAACAGTCTGGTCTCCTAGTTTTATATGAAAAATTTAGCCAGCTCAGTACCAGAGCCTGGAGTCTCTGACGTGAATCACAGAGTAGTGATACGCGACCGCACGCCGGTACAATGCTCATCCAGATCGAAACGGGAATTTTTCCGAGCCACAACATCTGTCGCGTCAAGACACCCATCGAGTCAAAACATCAATTCGTAAATGTTCGATCTCGATGGATCTATTGACGCGTCCGACGTTCTGACTCGGATGGATGTTCTGACTCTGGATGTTTTGACTCTATGGATGTTTAGACTCGGATGGATTTTTTCACGGGATGGATGTTCTGACTCTGGTGTCATGTGACGGATGTTTTGACTCGAGGGATGTTGTGACCCGATGGATGTTCTGACCAGAAGCGCGAAACGGGCAGGGTGGTGATGAAAGCAGGATTCCTGGATTCTGCAGCGCAAGATTTGGCACCACGTGCTCCGAGCGTTAGCGCACTCGGCCACCAATTATTTTAACAAGGTGAGACAACTTAGCAACCAATCGCCCTATTTGATTAAGAGGCACCCATTAAAATGTGAAGAAACCGTATGGTCCTGTTTTCAAAAAAGAGCTGGTGTAACGTTCACGTAGTGCTGGTCTTTGCCGTTCTCTCAGCCCCGCGAGCAACTCTTGATATAGAGTGCCTTTGCTGCAGATCACGCAACAGAGTCATAGTGGGTGTGTCGCGGGGCGACGGCAACTTCGGGGCAAAAACACTACCCTCCTCGCAGAGCTGCTGCTGCGAGCTGTTGTAGCCCATTCCACGCACGATGCCTTTCGCCGTTGACAGCAGAGTAGCCTATGAACCAATCAACCCACGACCTTCTACCGATTGACCGCAATCCCCACAACCGCTGACACCCGGAAACAACTCAGTCACGTGACGTGAGGCCTACGGCTCATTGGTCCGCCCAAAAACGTCCCCGTCCGCTCCACTTTCAGCTCAAGCGATTCAACTCCGCTAGTCGGCGAGCTGACAGCGGAACGGAAGCTAGGCGGGCCTGCCGGACCACTCAAACGACAGTTTCGTACCACAGGACCTCCGCGTCCCACCACGAGGAAAGAGCGTAGTAAAGTAATGTATGGATCAGCGCCGATTGGTCTAGTTGAGACGTAACTTCCACTCCAGTGTCAGCTGATAGAGGGCTCGAAGGAAGCTATGCCGCTGCCGCCTCCAAGGACAGGACCACCCAGGACGACGCGGGAAAAGCAGACGCCCCTCGGCAACAAAAAATACTGGCATCTTGTGCTGCGGCTACGCTTCTGGGAGGGGGGGGGGGACCATGATAGACTGGAACGGTGAAGAAACAGTCTCTCGCGTGAGCCCTCTTGCCTGCCTTTATGCGACTTGCCGTGTATTTTTTTCCTTTTGAGCGGCAGAAAGAGTGAGGTTTTCGATGTCGCCGCAGGGGGGTTTGTTCCATCTCGGCCGTCAATACGTTGAAAGAGTTATTACTCGTCGGGGTTCTCTGCCGCAGCCCGCTGACCGTAATTTACGGTCGAGCACGGCGGTGACTCATGTCGGTCAGGGAGAGCACTGGACGTGGCGGTCTGATGGCGGGCATGGAATCCAAGGCTCCCGCGCAGCACTAGCCATGCGTGTCCCTTCATTTTTAGAAGTTCGACATCGCTAACCCTGGGAGGAGTGCTCGTTACGTTATTTGAGCACTTTCTTATTTTTTTTAGTAGGAAAGAGGGGAAGGTGAGTCTGAAAGGTTTCAGTCATAGTAGTGAAAGTACCGAGCGCTTTTAATCAAGAGATTAATCTGAGACAAAATAACCAATATTGAAACCCTTGGACTCGGTCGTAACGCAGGTGGTCCCACCCAAGCACAAATGTCTGAGCTACCTTCATGTATCTTGTCTTGAAAGCGGTGCAGTGGACAAGAGAGAAAAGAGCAAAGGGATTTTGAGCCGTCTGTGCATTAATCCCAGGAGGAGATACATTGAAGTGTTTTGCGCTTATATCTCGTTAAGATATATCTAAGCACTATTTTTTTCCCTTTTCGGCTTTTTAGATGCTTGGGTCTTGGTAGCTAGTTCCCCTAAGAAAATATGTGTAGACTTAAGGCTGCGGTCCCACGGCAGCCATCTTGAACAAGGCATTAGTTCAACCAATAGATGGCGACACGCACCCGCGGGGTGACCGAAATATTGGTTCACGGTGGGATGGCTCGAGCTCCATCACGTTCCCCTCGTGGCCTTGCTCGCGCCGCTGCCAGCTGTGCCCAGCTGGCTCAATAGCGTGGCCCAGCGAACTCTTGTATGCGAGAATGTCAGGCTGATATACACGATTGCAAACAGGGCATCTGGCAGCCGCCATGTTTGTGCTCGTGCGAGCAAGCATGTGCAATCGCAAGCTTGCCAAGGCTACCTTCACGCGCATGATTCGCGTGCTTGCACAGCATGGGGCATCAGTCGGGGCAGGCATGCTTGCAAATGTCTATAGGGACATGCGGTTCAGCGGTTGCCATGGGCTTTCGCAAAAATCAATTGTTGATTGACGTGTCTATATTCTGTCAATGAAAAATTCTTCTGCAGGAATGCACGCTCAGTAGACTCAATCTTCCAAGACACCAGTGGAAGCGGACGCCAAGTAAACTGCTTCGCGAATGACAGTACTTACTTCACCATTATAATGACGACTGAAAAGTGACGCCACGAAATATTGTGTTTCACGGGATCCGGAAGATGTTGTAAAGCTTGTTACACTATAGTTCCCAGAAAACAAACGCCGTTGCAATATTTTCGAAAGTACCGACAGACATAACGTTGTAAGTACAGCTTTGGAGGAATATGATGAGAAGCATCAGTATAAATAGGAAGACGTTTATTTGCAATGAAGACGCTATGACGGAGCGGCGTTTAGCGACGGCAAGTGATGAGCGTTCGGGAATTTATAAGTTCACATGATTACTAACTATAGAAATGCGGACAATGAAGACCTGTTTTGTCGGGAGATAGAGTTGCGGTGATGACCTGATATCGGATGACTCGATGGCAGACGAACAAGCAAGTTTCTTATCAGCGAATGATACGCCTCAAGTCTTAAGAACAGCACGTCGCTATCGACGTTGTCGACGTTTCGAGCACTTACCGCTTTCAACAAAAGTGTTGGCACCTGGGCTAACTTTGCGGAAAGACTCGAAGTCTTCCTCGAGTCCAGCGCCATCATGAACAGTAACTGAAAACGATCCACTATTCAGTCTGTGGGTGGCGAAACGTATCCGCGTCTGCGGAGTCATGTTTGATGCATACTGTAAGTGATTGGAAGTTTACAAAATGCCTGTCACGACGTCCAAACGCGTCATTGACGTTCTGCATGCACTCTCTTTTCGCTACTTTTGGCCTACCGAAAATCACTTTTCTCCGATAACCGCGCCGACTTTTCTTTCAGATAAAATGAACAAGTTTTAGAGAATAATTAAAACGGCATCAGGCACCACATTAGTGCACAATACCATCCTGCAACCAGCGGGCAAGCAGAACAGATGGTGTGTGAAACGAAGAAAGCCCTCTTGAAGCTTACGGAAGAAGCAGTTCAGTGAAGAATCGCCAGGTTCTTGTTCCGGCAGCACGTGACGGTCTCATCTTCCATGAGAAAAACTCCCGCCGAAGCAATGTTCGGCGGACGAAAAGCCACACCCCTCGATCTCATGACGCTATGACCTACGAACGAAAATCGCGAGATTCCCAGATCGGGAGTGATGGCAGTTTATTCGATCGGACAACTCGTCTACGTGAGGAATTTCAGCGGAAGTCCGGTCTTTCAAGTAAAACTTGAGTAGAAAAGGCTCCGAAAATACTTTTCTCCGATAACCGCGCCGAATCTTCTTTCAGATAAAATGAACAAGTTTTAGAGAAAAATTAAAAGGGCATCAGGCACCACATTAGTGCACAACCCTATTGAAAAAACCAGCTTAAGCTGGTCCCAGCTTCAAGCTGGGTTATTGCCCCAGCATGCCCAGCTTGGCATGCGTGGTTGATCTGGTCATACTGGTCATGATGGTTGATCTGGTCCCAGCTTCAAGCTGGGTTATTGCCCCAGCATGCCCAGTTTGGCATGCTGGTCATGCTGGTTGATCTGGTCCCAGCTTCAAGCTGGGTTATTGCCCCAGCATGCCCAGTTTGGCATGGTGGTCATGCTGGGTAAACTGGTCATGCTGGTGGACTTCCCAACCAGTTTAACCTGTTTCAATTAATACACAAGATAAACAAGCCAAGCTCTTCAGAAAAGCCAACTCGGCATCCAATTTATTATTTTCGTACTTGCGGCCGCCTCACATGAGCTCAGATGCTACATATCCTCGGCGCTGACACAGTACTAACCGACGCACAGACAGTGGTTCTCGGTGCAAAGCCGACAATGTTAATAAAACCAGATTGCTTATCTTTCAACACAAAAATACTAGACACACGCCAAAAACAGGCAATAGCAAAAGAAAATACTACACGGATGAGAGAAGCGAACCTGGGTCCCGCCAGTGATCGGGGCGAAGCGGCAACTTGCGTGGTCGGCAGAGGCGAGAAAATCCGTGTGGCTTGGATGGCATTGGCGATACTCCTCGGCACCACCGTCATTCACGAACACACACACGTTCGAAGACACGAAGCGACGCCTCAGTCGGGACGTCCGACATCTTTCCGCACAGAACGGACTGCCGCTCGCTGTCTCCTCAAAACTCCGCTTCGCTTGCACCGTCGTTCAAGTAGTCTCCAAACAACGCGCACACAGCCGTCCCTTCGAAAATCTGCCCAAGATAGCCAAACGCGTCTCAAATTCTCCGTTCCTACCACTCTCTCTCTCTCTTTTTCTCGCACACAAAGGTAGCTTGCAGCGCGCCTGACGCGCCCGGTCGTCTACCAAAAACGAGAGGACAAAGAACAGGACGTGGCCTCGTTCCAGCCTAAGCCGACCTTGGCGCGCGCGCTCCCAGCAATGCCAGTTCGGCTATCTCTAGCCGACCTTGGCGTGCGCGCTCCCAGCAAGACCAGCTTGACCACCACGATTATTAGTTCGACCAGATTCACCAGCTTGTCTCCCAGCATGACCAGCTTGTCTCCCAGCTTGACCACATTGGCTCCATGGAAAACCAGTTTGACCAGTTAGGACCAGACTGGCTCCCAGCTACACCAGATTGAATCTAAAACCAGATTCTAGTTAGACCATGCTGGTTTTTACTTAAACCAGACTGACCAGCTTAAATTCTAGCTTGCCCAGCTTAAACCAGCTTGATTGCCAGTTAAACCAGTTTGACTACCACATTGACCAGATTGACCAGCTTAGTTACCAGCTTGGCCAGTTTGATTTTCATGCTGGTTTTTCCAATAGGGAATACCATCCTGCAACCAGCGGGCAAGCAGAACAGATGGTGTGTGAAACGAAGAAAGCCCTCTTGAAGCTTACGGAAGAAGCAGTTCAGTGAAGAATCGCCAGGTTATTGTTCCGGCAGCACGTGACGGTCTCATCTTCCACGAGAAAAACTCCCGCCGAAGCAATGTTCGGCGGACGAAGAGCCACACCCCTCGATCTCATAACGCTATGACCTACGAACGAAAATCGCGAGATTCCCAGATCGGGAGTAATGGCAGTTTATTTGATCGGACAACTCGTCTACGTGAGGAATTTCAGCGGAAGTCCGGTCTTTCAAGTAAAACTTGAGTAGAAAAGGCTCTATGTTGTTTGAACAAAAGGTGTCATTCCTCTGAATACGTTGGGTTGGGTATCAATGCCCATGAGTGTAAATATAACGAAATCACAAAACTCTCAGGGGATGCTGCTAGAAATCTGTTCTCCATATTATTGAATAAGCCGCACTTTCGCACAGTGCAGTTTTCATGATCCACGTACAGTTGTAAAGCAGCATCCTCGTTGATTCTACCATACTCTGTTGCGGATAAAGAAAAGTCTTTGGGTACACGATACTTGAAACAAGTCTGGCACTGTACGTTGTGGTTCGATATCCACTAATATCGTCGTCCTTATAGAGCCTCATCATTTAATCATTACCTCGTCACCTCGTATTGCTCTTCATCAACAGCAAGTACCGTACGCTACCGCCATATTACAATCCATGAATTGAAAAATTGAGTCGTTCAGTCCTTCAATATGTTTGTTATTTATATAATGTTATTACGTTACATTACCTCGAGACGATCGACGTCCATCGTCGATCTTCAAATATACCTGTACATAAATTAGACGCACAGTCACAAAAAACACAGCGTGTTTTTGTGACTGTGACTGTGACTGTGGCAAACACAGCCTCTTTTCTTTGGATCGTCTTTTTGAAATCAGGGCAAGCTCGCGTGTTCTCTCTTCTGAGACGGTTAGAACGGTCGCACGTAAAACCCGCGTTTCTCCTACACGAACGCTTCCTTCTCTCATTATGTGTAGTTGATTATAAATAAATAAGCTATAATAATAGTGTACTATTCATACTTAGTTTCAGTTTCAGTCACGGGAAAGGAGGTTCGCGGGCACTACTGCCACTAGCAGGAACAATGATGAAGAGGCAGGTGTCAAAAGGTAGTGAGTGGCTTGTGGAACCCAGGGGGCTTACGTCATGGCCCCTTCAGGTATTACAAGCTCCTTGAGCAAGGGCATGAATAGTGTCATTAAATAAGCTACGCTTCAGAGTAACGACACTTGGCCATATCGTGGCGTAAAATCATGGTTGTCAGTGATCTGAAGCTTTATCTAAAATCACAGGAAACTCTTTTCTGTCCTCCACAAACGTTTAAACAGTCCGCGACAGAGCAAAGCAATATTGCACCAGCTTCCTAACACCGGATAAAATGCTGAGGAAGTCGCACTCTTGAATCACGACGATCGGCAGTTGCGTTTGCTCTGCACTAGACCCGAAATGGCGGCTCCCACAACAATGTTGGGGAACGGAGTGCCGATACTCCAAGCGCAGCTCACTTAGTGGCTCTAGGCATGAAGTGAACTCGGGTGTATTCTTTTCCTTTTCGTCTTTATTGTTTATTGATTTCAATCATATCGAATAATCAACACGATATATCACACTACGCTTGTGTAATTATTTATCTTAGATTTATTAACCTGACCCAGTACTTAAATCATTTATTTGTCGATAGTTAATCTTCCAATATATTTTCTAAATGTGAAGGCAAAAATACACGGACACTGATGATGATACAAACGCCAACGCCGCCCTCGAAAATTTCTTGAACTTTAGAAATCATCAGTTTGTCTGCCATCCGGCAGGTAGCGCAATAAAACACCCAAACAGTTTTTAATTGTTTTTAGAACTAACAAAGCTCTACACCTATCAAGATACCAAAGCAAGATCATTGTGAAAGTCTAATACATCGCAATGTTTATCAATTCCATAAATAAATATTATTAGATGCCAATAAATCTGTTTCATGCCCATAAAAGCACATCTAAAGAACCGGCAATCATGTTTGTGTCCATGCTTAAACAAAAATTAGAGATGTTTACTGAAAACAAAAGCTGCTATTTTGTATATCAGATATTAACCCTTCTTTATGACAACATGATTACCCATCGAATAGTATAAATATAGAGAAATGTGATTTTTTGTGTCTAAGAAGGCTGCAATCTTGCCTGAACTTTATGAATTTTTTTAGAGAAACCAAATGCGAAATTGCGAAAAAGGGCTTCGCTATGCAAAGTAGCACATATTTAATTGTCTCTGCATAAGAGGTTGATCAATTGTGTTGACAACCCATACCGGTGCATTCGTACTACCAAACGATGTTAGTCTGATTTTACCCTTTTCATTGGTTTTTACGCGAGTCTTACAGCAAAAGTTATACGTCAATCCTAATTAAATTTAACACACGTTTGTAGGTTTTATATATCAATAGCTATAAGAAGTTTCAGAAACAAATATGCCACAGTTGTCCAGAAAATAGCTCGTAAATATGCTTCCGTAAAGCCAATTTTCCAAGAGGTCAATTTCCGAAACTAAAAAGAAAATGAAAAAAGGGCCACGCTGTGCAAAGAAAACACTCTTTATCTACAAACCATGAAATTTTGGAGCAAATTTCCCTAACGGTAGACTCTCCCCATATGTACTACCAAACCATGTATGACCAAAAACATTAAAATTCGCAGATCCTCCCCGATCTCGCTTTTTGCTTCAGAAATATATATCATATATCCAAATGAGGCCCATTGCCTATTCTATAAGGTGACATGAGTTAAATATTTTTAGGTAGTGACTAAGCGTCAGAATCGCGCTGCAAACAAGGGCACACATTGTCATTTTTCATGGCCGCCGTGGGACCCCAGCCTTAAGGGGGCCAAGAAACGATATCGAGTTGGAATGTTCATGACTTTGCCAGAAGTGTACTGGTCCTAATCTGGGCACAAATATACTCGCACAGACCGCCACTGGTTCAGATGCTTCTTTGTTGCGGTGAAATTGCGGAGTAAAGGGACTATTTCCTTTAGTCTTGCTTTCGCAAAGCTTGATGACGTAATTGTGGGATCAAAATCACCCGCCTGACGACAGTCTAGCGCGGCCCATGGATTGGACCCGAGAACTGCGTGAGCACACGACTTCGGCTCGTAACAATCAATGCCTCGGTGGACACTCGGGTAGTGGCTCGTGTCCGACCACTGCGGTGATGAGAGTAGCCGAACTCTAACAATGCCTGGAGCTCAGCACGCGTTTTCTACTCTGCGAACCCCAGCGCGTGGCTATTATTAACGTTGGCGGCATAGGATAGGCACCAGGCCACGCGACTGCTTGTCTGGCTCTGAGTTGACGGGAAAAACTATGCTCATATTTCTCGAATTTTTTTTTCGCGACGGCCATTGTTTACAAAGAAATACTAAGGCAAGTTTATTCAGTTATTAACGCTATCGAGTGATTCTAAGGAAGTATTTAGCAAAAGTAGAAAAATCGTTTCATGATCCCTTTAAAGGGACCCTCACAGGGTATTCATGATCGCCAAGGTTTTTATTTGTACATGACATATGAGAGCCCAACTACCCAGAACACAATTTGCAGCTCGAAATTAGTTTTCTTTCCGCTCGAAGCCGCCGATCGAGAACTGGCCGGTTTAGGGAACGCGACAAAACAGCACGCGACAAAACAGCACGGTCAAAACAGCACGCGTCAGAACAGCACAGCGTCAAAACAGCACGGCGACAAAACAGCACGGTCAAAATAGCACGCGACAAAACAGCACAGCGTCAAAACGGCACAGCGACAGAAGAGCACGTGCCAAAACAGCACGGCGTCAAAACAGCACAGCGACAAAACAGCACGCATGTAGCAACTTCGAGCGCGCTCTTCACCTCTCTCTGCGCGAATAATTTCGAACCTCCTTGACCCTTTCATTTATTGTCGCTAGGTTATAAAGGAATTTATTGCCTATTTCAGTGCTTACCAAATTACTCCGCAACCCGGAGACCCCCTTAAAATATAAAATATCGCGTCACGACCTCCGCTTGCGCTTTTCACGAGGCTACAAGAGTCAGTTTCAATGATGAGTACTAGTAGCAGTCCATATAATAAAATGTATGCTGAAGCTAGCTAAACTGAAATCCATAACAAAAAAAAATACTGATGGCAGCAATTGCTTTGCGACCCTCCAGCTGGATCTGTCGGACCCACAGTTTGGAAGGCACGGAAGTTGGTAGTGATCCACAATTTCTAGCACAACAGGAGTTACCGATCGGCATCCAGCGTAAAGCATTCCCGTAAGGTGACAGGCGGAAAGCTTTAAACAACTAAATGCAATTGTTCGAACTTCCTTTTACAGCGAAGCTGTTGTTGGTACGTTTGTCGGATTTTTCCGTGTCGTTGATAGTCAGCAGAAAAAGGTCGTTATTAACAAGGTCAGTATTTTCGAGGGCGTTTGGAGGCGGTTGAGGGGGGGGGGGATGTGACTCATTACTGACCGTATGACCACTTCCTTTCGCAGTTTTCAGCTTGTCTCCGAGATCGGTTCAACATTCAACAAAAGCTCCGGGGACGCAGGGGTCTTCAGGACGAAATCTGGGTTTTTCACCTGATAGGGATTTGTGTGCCGAATTCTTTGTTCAAAGAAGAGAGTTTAATCGTGAACTGAACAATGAAAATCAAGGGCGTCCGTAAATGCCGCACATTTTTTAACACCCTAGCTTCCGTCTACTAGAGGAGGGCATAAATACGATTGTTTTATTGTCGTTTCTGTGGTCGGCGCGAATTTACCACCTCTCGCAGTCGTGAAAATGGGGGAAAAACGCACTGAGTACAATGCTTGCAAATTTCTGGATTTTGATATTTGCCTCTCCGACCGAAGTGGTAGTGAAGCTCATGTTCGTCCTGTGTACAAATACGAGCACACGACGATAATGTCAGATCACGATAGGGCCCCAGTGCGTCTTGCAGAACAGGTCGCGTCGGCTGCCACAGACAGCAACAAATAAGAAAACCAGTACCTGGTTTACTCACTATACATTTTAAACAAACGCTTTTACAATATTGCATTTTCGTCAGTATACTGGTTTTCATCAATAAACCGAAAAGAACCGAGAAGTTTATGAGTCTACAAATATTCACCGCAATAAACCGAAAACTTCTGTTTGGAATAAAAACAAAAAAAAGTACGCCGAATTTCAAAATAATAAAAACCGAAAACGCCAAACCCTAGCTATATTGTCAATGCCCTGTTTTGACGCGCTGTGCTGTTTTGTCGCGGTGCTGTTTTGACGCCGTTCTCTTCTGTCGCTGTGCCCTTTTGACGCTGTGCTGTTTTGTCGCTGTGCTGTTTTGACGCTGTGCTGTTTTGACGCGTGCTGTTTTGTCGCTGTGCTGTTTTGACGCTGTGCTGTTTTGTCGCGTGCTATTTTGACGCGTGCTGTTTTGTCGCGTGCTGTTTTGTCGTGTGCTATTCTGTCATAGTGCCCGGTTTGAGTCGCGCTCACTCTCTTTTCCGCGGTCATGTGCCGTTTTCTACGTTACAGACACAACCACCAAAAATAATCAAGGTCATAAGTCATCAAAGGCACACACTCAATACGAAAAATAGACGGAAAACATGATACCCATTTTTGTGGCTCCTAAAAAGTTGCAAATAACTCGATTGAAGAAACAAAAAAGAAGTTCACAGCCACGTGACTTTCGGTAACTTTCTCCTCTGTATTTCTTCTTCCTCCCCAGTCCAGTCTCGGTTTGGGTTTCGAACAGTTCCGATTTTTGACTTTATTAAAGATACAATCTAAGAAAAAAAGGGAGGAAAAAGGCAGCAACGGCGCGTCTTCCTCGTAGATTTATTAACAATAAACGCTAGAGGTTCAGGTGGCGCTAGTGTGCTGTTGTATTTTGAAGCAGACAGCAACCAGTCTAAATTTGACTTTCGCTAATGCATTCTTATGGGAAAATGCAAATGCGTTTTCTCTTCGCGCTTGATTATAAGAGCAATATATTGCTTAGTGTTGTGGCAGCATAAAAAGTTTCGAAAGTTTTAAAATTGGATGTACAAAAATATGTGTCAGAGCGTTTTCTTTAGGATTTATGGCGTCGAACACTGCGCTAAAATAGCCCAATATACGTGTATGATACGTGTTGACGTTGCAGACTGCTATTATAGGGCACGTATTTATGAAGCACAGAGAGTGAATCAGCTTGGCAAAGCACCAAAAGTTTGCTAATATATGCCAAATCAAACAGTCGAAAGAGACGACAAGAACAAAGCATGGAGTTATGGAACGAAGAGCACGTACAGAGATTAGCAACAAACGGTGCATGAATAATCATTGATAGCTTGTATTGATAGCTTGTATTCATTGATTGATAGCTTGTATTGACATATCATGCTGTACAACATATATCCGGGACTCAATTGTTGCTAAATTAAACGTCGCTCAGTAACAAAAAAAAAACTCATTAACTAAATAAATTACACTTTTATAATGTGAATAAAGCTACATGGTACCCGTTATGAGTCAAAAAACTACGCTGATTTCTATTATTCCCTGGCGAAGAGAAATATCACGTACGTTTTCTCATAGGAATACACCAGGAAGACTAGGAAATGGATGAATGGATGAAAACTTTGACTGAGAAACATACTTAAGACAGCTCCGATGACCGAAGTCATAGCAACGCGGTAGCACTACGGTCTGGCGTCGTCTTTTGGGGCAGTCAGGAAAGTGGGTTTGAATGCAGCATGTCAGGCCGTCTGTAGAGATATACTCTAACAGCGATTTGAGCACCCGAGTCTTTCGTTGGGAATCACCCGCTGGGTGCGTCCAGTCCCGGAGATAGCTCGGCAGGTCCGTTTGTTCGCATCTTGCTGAAGATGAGGCACCTGTACGTTTTTAAACATTCGCAGTCCCAGAGTATATGGTGTAAACTGGGGCACGAGTCCTCCTCCCTGCAAAGTTTGCACCGGGGGTTAGGTGGTACTGCGTAGGGGTGTTCTTTCTTGAGGGCATAAAGTTCTAATTTGTATTGGAAGCTGGGAGTCACGCGCTACGCCAGTGCGAGTGCGCCGTAGCAGCACCATTTCTTTTTTTCGAAATGTGTCCTTCGGGATAGGGTGTTCTTCCGGGGGACCAGGATACTCCTAGGAGGCGTGTCCTTGTTCGTTGGTCTCGTCGCAGTACTTCAACGTGATCGTACGCATCCTGGTCCTCATGAGGATTGTCGTAGCAACCGCTTGGTTGTGGGCATGACGGGCTGACGTCCAAAGGGCCGCGGGGCTGCAGGGACGGGTGCGTGAGGTTTCTCATCGCCTGCTGCGCGGCTTCGTGTGCAACTCGTTGCCTTGTGTTCCCTCACGTCCGGGGACCCACCTGACGCTGATCTTGGCCACCTTGTTCCGGTATACTTACGA